>JAKELG010000166.1:0-91576 GCA_021527035.1 Lactarius vividus | reverse complement strand
CTCGGATGGCACTTGCAGAGCTGGTGAGGATCACACACAACGTCCGCGACGAAGTAGAAGTAGTGGGCGGTAAAGTGATGGACGTGGGGGACAGGGTGCAACGCGTTGATGAAAAGGTCCAAGTAGCCATCAACGGTGCGCGACGCGTGTCCAGCAGCTAGTCACCGATACCTTCTAACGTTTTTGGTTTCACCCTCAGACATAGATGAAATCAAGTGTTCGTGATATCCTAACCCGTTGCTCTCTGCTCGTACTTAAACTTACTCACAGGGAACCAGCTAACACAGCTCCTACGAGAGTGGCTCTCTCCCGCAGATCCGTCCACGAATCACAACATTGCACGAAAGGCCCAACATAAGGGAACGGCCGTGTGGTTTTTTCAAGGCAGTATCTTCGTCGAATGGAAGTCCACTGGCTATCTTTTGTGGATCCACGGAAAGCGTGCGTTTCTTCCACCATCCTTCGGGTTCGCGCCTTCTGACAGATTCCGGTTTTCGTAGCGGGCTCCGGAAAAGCGTCATCTGGTTTGTTGTTCATTTCCTGCTTCATCTAGAGATTTATTCTTCGCCAGTTCCTCCATTATTCAAGACATCATGGCCGTTTGCGAAGCGGGATCAGCCATATTGGCCTACTTTTACTTTGACTTCAGGGATCTCAATAAGCAAAGCTGTCGCGACCTGCTACTTTCTCTTGCATCCCAGCTTTCTACTTCCTCTAGCCTTTATTGTGGCATTCTCAACCGCGTCTACACTTCTCACAAAAATGGCACCCATCAACCTAATGATGACACTTTGAAAGAATGCCTGAAAGAGATGTTGAGACTACCGGGACAGGGCCCAATTTTCATCGTCCTGGATGCGCTCGATGAATGTCCAGACTCGTCAGGGATTCCGTCTCCTCGTGATGAGGTCCTTCAACTTTTGAAGGAACTCGTTGACCTTCACCTGCAAGGACTTCACATTTGCGCGACCAGTCGCTCAGAGGTCAACATCCGAGCTGTCCTCGAGTCACTGGCGTCTCGTTCTGTTTCGCTACACGATGAAAGTGGACAAAAAACAGATATCGCCGACTACGTTCGAAACGTCGTCAACTCGTCTCCGAGTACGGCGATGAGGAGATGGAGGGCAGATGATAAAAAGCTTGTCATCGAGACGCTGACAGAAAGATCTGATGGGATGTGAGAACATCGAGTTATTCCATGCTTATCACAGTTTTTATGTTGTTTTGCAGGTTCAGATGGGTATTTTGCCAGTTGGACGCTCTGCGACATTGCTTCCCACCGAACCTCCGTCAATTTATCAACGAATTGCCTGAGTCCCTAGACGAGACATACGAGCGGATATTGCGGGGCATCAATAAGGCTCAAAAGGATAACGCCCATCGTCTGTTACAGTGCCTTGCTATAGCTGTCCGACCGCTTCGAGCCGAGGAGCTCGCAGAACTATTGGCGTTTGACTTTCAAGCGTTGAGGGGTGGAGGGATTCCGAAGTTGAAGGATGACTGGCGGTGGGACGATCAAGAGGAGGCCGTACTTGCGACGTGTTCAAGTTTGATCGTCGTTGTCCCTGACGGCGATTCGCGGGTGGTGCAATTCTCTCACTTTTCTGTGAAAGAATACCTCATGTCACCTCGTCTCGCACAGTCACAAGGAGGTGTTTCCCGGTTTCATATTGATCTAGATGCGGCGCATACTATCCTGGCGCAGGCGTGCCTGGGAACACTTCTCCAGTTGGATGAAGACACCGACATCGAAAGGTTTCCTCTGGTTGAATACGCCGCGCGACACTGGATGGACCATGCACAAATTGAGGGAGTGCCATCACGCGTACGAGATGGGATGGATGATCTATTTGACACGTCCAAGCCACATTTCGCAGCGTGGCTCCGGGTGCACGACATCGACGAAGACTGGTACTGGTTCTCGCCCCAGTCGCCTCAGGGTGTTGGTTCCCCGCTTTACTATGCCGCGTTCTGTGGATTTTATGACCTGGCAGAACGTCTGATTATGAAGCACCCGGAACAAGTAAATGTACATGCTGGTGACCTCATTGCCCCACTTCCGGCAGCTTTGCACAAGGGACACTTTGGTGTCGCACATTTACTCCACAAGCACGGCGCAGTTGTGGATGTTCGAAGCCGATTCAACAGGACTCTCCTATACTCTGCATCAATCCAGGGACGCGTCGACGTCATGCGCTGGCTACTCAATCACGGTGCAGATCCAAATGCTCGGAGGGACAATGGGTGGACACCGCTGCACGTAGCAGCAACCTATGCGCAACTTGAGGCCGTTCAAGTGCTACTCGAACATGGTGCAGATGTCAACTCGCGACGTAGTAATGGTGAAACACCGTTAAACAATATCATGTCCGGTTTTGGTGATCGTCGAGAGAGAAAGTGGGTTGATGTTATGCGGCGACTACTGGAACATGGAGCGGACCCAAATGCATGCGACCGCAACCATTCGACTCCGTTACATCAAGCCTCGTACGAGGGGTTAGTCGAGGTCGCTCAGGTGCTACTCAGTTTCGGATCGAACGTAGATCAGAAAGACGGGGAGAGCAGGACCCCATTTCAAGTGGCCTTGTCAAAAGGACACCATGAAATGACGAAACTGCTGTTAGAACACGGTGCCGTGGTGAAGCCGTAGCTTATGCGCTCACGTATCCACATTACGGTTACTGACAGGTAGAAGTCTATTGATACCAGAAGTCTTTGTATTGCTGCTGGAAGTGGCACACAGGCTGCTGAGTTGATGAACCTCACAAAATGTGCGCTCCCCTGTCACAGATATTCCGTGAGCCATACGCACCCTCAGAAGGCGGTGTTCGATCCCATGCGGGAA
The DNA here is from genome assembly GCA_021527035.1 of Lactarius vividus. Taxonomy (NCBI): domain Eukaryota; kingdom Fungi; phylum Basidiomycota; class Agaricomycetes; order Russulales; family Russulaceae; genus Lactarius; species Lactarius vividus. The sequence continues at coordinate 88,731 of JAKELG010000166.1, read as the reverse complement.
AGCCCGACTCATCGACTACGTTTCACACAATTTGACAAGCGTTTGATGCCACCTAACCCATGCATAGCCGCATGCATGCACTACTGTAATAGAACTCCTGTAGCGTTCTACCTGAGGTATATAAATAGCGAACGGTGGGAGAAAATAAGGGGGCTTTGAATCGGGAGCAGACCAACCCATTGCGCTTCATATGCACCTTTACGACGGCAGCCGTGATGCGCGACAGCGCAACCATGACGGGCCAGCCGGATGCTCTAGTGCGCGTGATTTATACGCCCTGCGCAAGCGCCTCGTCTACGATATCCTGCAGTAGGCGCTCCTCGCCCGGGATATCGATCGACGGTGCCTCGCGTGGAATAGTGGTTGCAGAGTTCAGCGGCTTCATAGGCGCAGATGTGGACGGCATCATTTCAGAATGCTGGTGGATGTGGATGATCGGCGAGGTGGCGTGCGTTGAGATCATGGCGGCCTCGACCCGGTGAAGCACGGCCTAGATCGTACGCATGTTCTCCTGCAGCGTGCTCAGGACAGACGGAGTGTTCCGCAGGATGTTGACGCCCTTCGAGGCGGAGACTGTTGGAACCGCCAGGATAGCGGCCGGCAGAGAGATCGAAGGATGTGCTATTGGTATGCTGATGATCCCGGGACGACACGCAGGCTGGTGTAAAACTGCCTGATAAGTCGAGCCCATTGGCGACCTATCCGACAATCATGTCGAATTGCGTGCCCTGTGTAGTTGAGTCAAGCCCACATACGACAAAGCGAAACTAAGGAGGCGCATACGGGGACGTTATAGAGTCCTGTAGGATCGCATCCGGCCCTGCCCCCTGTGCCAAAGCAGATGCCCCCATCGAGATGAGGCAATACTGTATTTGTGCTTTGATTACCCGACCATGGCGCCATCCTGCTCAAAGATCCCCTTGGTGAAATGAATCGTACTGTAAGAGAACGGCAGAACGAGAAATTTGTATGTCATTATGGATACCAAAATCGATACCCCTGTCGCCAACAATGACTTTGCGAATACAGAGATCACCCAAAGTATTGTCGTAAATCCCCGCGAGTGGAGAATCGAGACCTCTATCCTGGGGAGATTCGTCGTCCCCAAGGTCCACGTTGACACCTGAAAATTGAAGCGGGTTGTCACAGTAAAGGCATATTGACAACACACGGACGCATAAATACTACCATAAAAATCAGGAGGGCCACAACTACTGACATCATATTTACGGAGGTTGTCTATCGCGGGCATTTTCGTTGCCAGCGAGTTGAAAGAAGATTGAGAATCTGCTTGCCCACGTTGGCGAGTTTCGGTCTAGGCCCATATGTTGCCCATCTGCGTCAGAGACCACGGGTACGAACTTGTCCTTCCAGAGTGACCGAGGTACCTATGGGCTGTGTCCATTCACCCACGAGCTCGTTGACCCCCTGTTGCGTCGAGCGTGGGTCAGTGTGATCACTGTGATGGTGTGGGTCACAACTCACCAGACGAACCAAATAGAGTGCTTTTATCGTTATCTGCGTGGGTATAGGATTGAAAGAAGGTGCGAATGGTAAAAACGGGGAACCAGTTATAATTATTATAAAGGCCAGTAAATGGTTATAAGGTGCTCATAATTTAATTATAATAATAATAATCTGATTATAAACGCCTCATAACCATTTAAGTGCCATTTATAATTATTATATTGGCTTCCCGTTTTTGCCTCAACATGGTCCACTCGTAATTCATAAAGTTATCGAATTGTCTGAATAGAGTAATTTCACTGTTTCTACCAATAAGTTAGTTGTACGGTACCCGTCCACTCGCTAGTACGAAATTCTTGTCCGACCATAACAGAACACAAGTCGACTTTCAGTTTGACTACAGGAATCTCGCTCCGAGGGTGCCGTCACACTGACCCTGATTTTGGTCAGCCATTAACCAGTCTCACCTTCGTCTCGCTTTCCATCCAGCGTCAGACAATTGCGTAGCTCGATCCCTAGCCCCTATATTACCTGTCGTTGCTACCTGTCTTTTCCAGTCCCGCAGTTCATGACTTCACAAAGGACCGACAGGGGTTGAAAGCCGAAGAACAAGGACCCTTCTGAGCTGTATACGAAGCCGACGAAGACACGAGGGAGATGAAGAATACTTCGAAGTGGAGGAGGATGAAAGAGCAAGATCCAAGCAAGCTCACTGCAAACCTGCTAGAGAAAATGTTTCCGTCAGACCTTCCTGACACCCTCTTTCTCATTGTCAAGCGGTCAACACCGCAGTCAGATCGACAAAATATACATCTTTGAGACCGACCATGGTGGAATGGAAACCGGTCTCAACCTCGTGGCACCCATGCCTACGCCGGAGTCGTGACGCGATCCAGTGAGCCCTCTGGAAGCGTTCACAGTTAAAAGCCCGACCACCCCCATGTACGTAGTACAGGTGGGGTCGCCGAAAGCTACGATTCCGATCCGAACGATGCAGCCAGTTCCATGCTCGCTCGAACGATCTTAGCCACCGGGGCTGAAGCGAATTGTATCCGACTCACTCTACACAAAGCGCAGCTGGCCAACGCTATCTTCAACCTTAACCTGCGTGAAATAGTAGGAGCTGGACGCACTGAGATCTCAGCATTCGCTCATTTCACGCTGAAGATTGAAGGGCTCGCCACGAGGTACCTCGCATACGTGTTGAACCACATCAACCATTTCCGATACGACCTACTGCTGGGATGGGGATGGTTAAGAAATCTGAAGCCTATCCGAATTGGCAAGACGACTCCTACGAGCTCGTTTGGTGACTCCGGCCAAAACACCCAAAACCCTGACTACTTCACTCCATTGCACTGCGTGCAAACGGATGAAGGGAACGACCTCGAGTCGACAAATGCGCCGCAGGGAAGTTCCGCGACGTTGTCTATCCTGGAATCGAAGAAGGATACAGAGCACCAGTTGAAAAAGCAATATTCGCAGAAAGTCCGAAAGAAGTCGTAAAGATGGCGATGCCCGGAGTTTTTCGGGATAATGGGGTATCCTCCGCTTCGCAGATGTAACCACATCATTGACGTAGGGGGTGCAAAGCCGATCAAAGAAGGGTTATCGAACCCTCCGACTCACCTTGGTCTTTCCACTGTAGGGAGGACCAGAAGTGCGACTAATACACAGTAAGTAAAGTGAACATACGAGAAGTAAAGTAGACTACTAACCTCAGCGTTCTGGGAGAAAACGGCTGGGGTATGTACTACTGGACTACAAAGTATATAGATTTCTATGAGTAAAACTTAGAGCCGCGGTCAGGCAACTGAACTCGACTTGGGAGACAAATAACGGAGGTGCACGGCTTCTTGAATCTTGCAGGCTACCGATGCTTTACTCGTGGTTTCACGAAGGAGGTCGGGCCCACGCCCACTATATAAGCCGCTCAAGGGAGCCCGCGCAAGGGATCGCCCATCAGTTTGGGACGAGGAATGTGAGTTAGCGATGAAGCGACTGAAGCAAAAACTCACCTTCGCTGACCTATTGATCCACCCAAACCCTGGTCATTGGCACAAGATGCGTCCCGGCAAGCGTATGGGCCACGTTGCAACAAAGCCAAGACGCTTTGCGGAGTTGGTTCCAGTGATATAAGGGGTAAGGTCTGCGTAACCAACAACAAGCTACGCGGAAGGCAAGCTTGTGGTCAACGGCTAACCAGAATCGAGGTCAGTATGACGGTGCTCTCGGAGCGAGATTCCCGTAGTAAAACTGAAAGTCGACTTTTGTTCTGTTGTGGACGGACAAATCTAAGCGCTGAAGACTGTTTCGGTAGAACCGAATGTGAGTCCGTTTTGGAAAGCCGCAAGCGCGCTTATGTTTGGCTCGGCGAGCAACCACGTCGACCACGAGGTGGTGTACACCATCTGCCCTGTGTTCCCACCTTTACGAAGAGGTCGTCCTCGATTACTCTACACTCGCCACTTTTCCTACTACAGACGACTTGCGCGGGCTCAACCTCCTCACGCTTTCAAGACATTTTCAATGCTGCCTTGAAATCGTACCGACTGCAGACCAAGAAAGACTTTACCGCTCCCCAGTCACAATCATGTCACTTTTGCCGTGTTTCGTCATCAAGTTCGGGAATTCGAACAAGCTTACAGTGGCAATGAGAGATTGATATCTTGAAAGTGGCTGATCCCGAACGTGAACGCGTGAACGCCTGTACGCGTTTTCTGCCGCCATCTCCGAGGGTGTCACTCTGGTAAGTCCCACGATTTGATCTGATGTAAGTCTCCCCGATATAGGTATTTTTGCCTGCGAATGTAATCTTTGAGGAATCGGTGTCTTCAAGTTCCTTTTACAGTACCCTTTCTATTCTTTAGGCGGGTCTTTCTGATGTCTTATAGGCTGCCAATGATGTTACGACGAACAAAGATGCTCTCGCAGAGCTTCTCGAACACATTGGGTTATTTTTCAGCTGGCTCGAAACTTACACTTAGGTGTAACTTGGACTCAGAGAGTTCGAGATCATATTACGTAATCAACTACAATGACTTTGCCCATAAACGGACCTTTGTCTTTGTACCGATCGAATACAGTACAACGAGGCGACAGAAAGTCGGCATTTAGAAACTATCAGTACGATGCGGGTTCCATACCGACACCCACGATGCGAATCGGATTCGACCCTGCCACTCAACCCTGCCTAGTTCGCCCCGTGCAATCCCATGCCTCCACCTGCTGCAGTAGCCTTACGACCACTATTTGAGTCAGGGTTCTATACAGAATTAGCTTCTTCTTCTTTGTCTTATCGGAAGGGCTGGCATTTTGACGCGTTCCCGTACGTTGGGGCGTGTGTGAAGTGTGCATAGAACGACCGGGCAACGCGTGACAGCAGAGCGCTCCGTTCGTAGAGCGGTAAACTTCAGGCGGGGTGCTCGATCACGGCGCTTCGACGCATCGGACCCTACCAGGTTCGGGTTGAGATGAATGCCCCGTGCGAGTTCCGGGCAAGGAAAACGCATGTCCTGCCAGGGTCGACAAGCGAGAACCAGATGCAAGAACGAGCGTGAGGAAGAACTCGACTCATTTACATTGGTCAGCTCTGACGTGAATACCAGTCGACGAGAAAGCGGGATGGTGAAGAGAACGAAGGTGATCGCGATCGGGGCCACGCGTCCCAGGTTTCCTGAACTTGAGGCATCATACATCGAATACCTAAGTGCCAAGTTCGAAGTTCGAAAGCTGCAAAGTAGTCGGGGAGGTGTCAGGAGGCGAAGAAGAAGACAGGTGTGGAGATGCTTCAGTCTACCCTAGCCCACTGGCATCAAGCAAAAAAAGGGGGGATAGCTTCATCGTCGAATGTACACGCCGGGGGACCGTTGATTGATCTGTAGACCGTCCTACAGTCGAGAGACGAAGCGTCCATTGCACTTCTGAGGAACCGAGGAGAATACGATGCGAGCATCTTTTCGAGAGGTTGTATTAGATGTCATACGAGAGACACGCAATTGACTGTGGCGCGTACTGTATCAGGCCGCTGGAGAGAAGATGCAATAGGAATCCGCGACGTCGACGTCGCGAATCAGTTCTTCTGTCGGGGGCTGGGGCGGTGGCGAAGAGGAAGTATATAGACAATTTGCAGCGCCGTGACATGCCGCAACGACCCCCAAACGTCAGTGGCGATACGCCCGCAGGTCAGAGGGTAGCGAATTAAAGTTCGGAATAGCCACGATGGAGAAGAATGCAGGGAAATTCCGGCTGGGAGTGTCCCCCATCAATGAATATTACCTTCCTGTGCTCCATGGAACACCGAAGAAGCCACGGGTGAGTGGATTATGGCCACGGAGCGTGGGTCAGTGGGCTAGCTCGGTCGCGACTCATCAGTTTTCCCAAGAGGTTTTACGAAAACCCCTAATCTGCCTAAAAAAAAAAAATCCCCCCCACTGGTTTCTCTAAAGTACTACGGTACAATAATTTATCTAGCGGACGAAACTGGCCCTTTCGCTGCGGAGGGCTAGGGAAGAGCGTGCTCCGTTCACTTACGCAGCTTCTTGCCCTTGGCATGTTGTCCTTGGCAAGCCAAGCCGTATCTTTCGGCGCCGGGTCGGCCGGGAGAGTGTCGGCGGCCATCGGCATCCCTGACGGGGCAACGCGAGAGTTTAACCAACTTGGTTTGTCCTAGCATGCATGGATCCGGTATTTACCCAAGACAACAAAAGGTGGGCTCTACGTGGTGTTTCCGACTCTCTGAAGACAATCCTGAGCTGAGAACAAGGTTTTTAAAACGATCTGAGATCTACTTCTAATCGCTGCCGGCGGCAGGGGTTTCAAGGGAATCGATCTTAGCTCGTCCAACATCAGGCCATCAGGGATGACGGTGAATCGCCGGTGACCTAGAATTCCTCAGAGAGAAACCAAAACCCCGATCACGAGCGACCCACGACTGTTCACAGCGCTCACACAGGGCTCTGGATTGCAACCGACGGGGAATGAGCTACACTGGAGGTCTTCCCTCCCCATCTCCTACTGGGTCAGTAGCCGGCGCAGTGATCGAGGGAAGGTGATCACACGAGATGATGCGATGACCGGTTGGTAAGAGAGTGGTCGCGTATACCGCATTATTGCTTGACCGACTCATGCTGACGTATCCCCTGGATCCCCTCCTCCCATTCGTTAGTTCGGATCTGTCTATCCCCACACGGTAGCGATTCATACGAAAAGGTCACAAGACTATTATAGACTACGGACGCAAACATGGAACACACGACTCCGATTCCTTTTCTTTACGGTAACGACCCGCCCGCACCCTTTAAAAACTGCCCCTAGTTTACAATCACCTAATTCTTATATCCCAAGGCCACGCCCTACTCCTCCCTCCCCACCTCTTGCACACTCATGGCCTCTGCTCCCCCCCTCGTCCAGCCGTTTACCGACGACAGTCACCTGAATGCCCAGGCATCCACTCTTGGTATTTTCATAGAACCTCTCGTCGTCGTCTCTCTCCTCGCGGCTGGCGTGATCATCAACCGCCGTCCACTGTCCCCCGTGTCCCGTGCTTACTCACCGATCCCCTCCCCCACCTTCTCCCCTACCTCCCACACACGTCATTCCTCCCTCCGCTTCTTCAAGCCACGGGACACCTCCCGCTACGCCAACAACTGGGTCTCTACCACCCTCTACCGCTTCCCGTTCATCCTCGAGGTGTTCTACTGGGGCCTCACATATTGGGTCTACCAGATTGCACGAGCTGTCTCGGCGGTATTGTTCATCGACGACGGGACCGTCGACATTGCCCGCCGCCATGCCATCCAACTGCTCGAGTTTGAGCGGCGCATCGGCATCCAATGGGAGAACAAGGTTCAGGATACCATAATGCAACACGCGTGGGCTCTTTCCGCGCTTAACCGGTGCGTTGTGGGTTGGCTTCGAACATGAGGCCAAACATTAATGAAGGGTCTCAGGATATACTCGTTCATCCACATACCAGCGACGATCGCCTTCCTCGCCTACTTCTACCACACGCAGCCGTTCCGCGTCTATGCGCCCGTGCGCCGCACCATGGCGCTCGCCAACCTACTCGCCTTTGTTGTCTTCACGCTCTGGCCCTGCATGCCCCCCGCGCCTCCTCCCCGCCGCATACGGCTTCGTCGACACGGGTGCACAAGCACGGCGCCGGCTCCGTCTGGACCACCAACAAGTTCTGCAACCCGCTCGCCGCGATGCCCTCGCTGCACTTCGGCTACTCGCTCATCGTCGGCGTGGCCCTCTGCGCCCACCCGCCCCCGCCCAGCACCCAGCACCCCCGTGCGCACCCGTATCACCTCCGCGCGCTGTTCCTCCTCTACCCCGTCCTCATCCTCCTCGCCATCGTCGCGACCGCCAACCACTACCTGCTCGACGCCCTCGCGGGCCTCGTCATCGTGGCCCTTGCGCGCTACGCCAATGCCGCGCTCTGTGCCGCTCCTCGCGCTCGAGAAACGCGGTCTTCCGCCTGCTGCATATACACAAGCCGTCCCCAGCACACCTCGTCGAGAGCCAGAGCGTGCAGGACGTGCTCCCGCGCTTTGCTGAGGATGCCCTCAAGCACCCGGAGGATTACGCCGCATAGATTTTTTGTGCACACGCATACAGGGGCTGGTGGGGCTCTTGTGGAGCTGTCTCTATCTTGGCGGTACCGCTCGGTCGGTTGCCATCAAAAGAAACCTCTTTCCCATTACGATATATGGAATACGGAGATGCTCCAAGCAATACCCATGATTTTTTTTTTTTTTTTTTACCTTTCTCATTGTGTAACTTCCCCCTCGTACATACAGTAATACTAGTAGTATCACACCACAACGTATGCACGACGATGTATGTGATTTGTAACGCTCGATTGACCATTAATTCTTTTTTTTGCAATGACGAAACGATCACATAAAACGGCGTCCGCTGACTCACTCGAATTTGCGAGAGCAATCGCTTCGTTTTTTTCTTGGCACTCTTGGAGAACAACAACTGGAACTCAACTGCCGTGGCCGATTGGTAAACCCACACAGCCTCGCCTTCCCTTCCCTTCCATATCATCCGGTATTCGGCGATGGTGTGTGTGTAGTGTAGTGGTCCCGGCGCAACACGTAGGACGCATCATTCAATTATTGCTTTGTGCTACACTAGTCGCCGGACCCACCCGAGGAAGCTAGTCTAGCCAAGCCTAACCTACAACTTCCCACACCCGCCGCCCTCTGACAACCCACGCAAACACGCACACCCCAAAGGCATACGCGGACAACACGCCCATCGCCCATCCGTCCGAGGCATACATCGTCCGCATCGACAGGTTCACCACCCCCGTCGCCACGTTGGCCTGCCGTAGGGGAGCATACATACATGAGCACACATTCACGAAGGGAGGAAAGAAGACGCACAAGGAGGAAGACGGACCAGCGAATTCCGATTGATCGCTTCGAGCAGCGGAGGTGCTGGCATTGGACTGGGCCCAGAGGACGTCATGGCACGATAGGGCGGTACGAGAGGAGAAGTTGCACCCCTGGCCTTGTCGTTGTCGTCATCACTCGGCCGGCGGACGACCTTGAGACCCGAGACGGGCGAATAGGTGCTTTTGGCGAGCGGGGTTGGGAAAAAGGCGAGGTCGAGAAGCATATAACAAAGGAGGAACGTCGTGTTGTACGCTGCGACCCACAGGATGTACGGCAGGTTTACCTACACGTCCCCCTTCTGTCAGCACGTTCACTAGAGCGAAAAGAAAGAGAAAAGACACTACCAGACGGCGCGAGGCGTCGGGTCCGCCGATATGGAAGTATCTACTGATGCCGAAGAGCGTCCAGTAGATGACCGCATACGAGAAGAGCTCTGTCGCCGTCTTGTCGTTCTCACGGTGTGGCATGGACAGAGACACACGGCGCGCGGGCGCATCGCTGTTCCGCCGTTTCCGCGCGGCAGCCTGCCGGCGGCGGAAATAGGACGGCGAATAGGGGTATGACGAGCGTGCCCGTGGACAGCCCGAGTAGATGTATCGCGAGGTATCCTCATCCCCAGAACGTACGTGAGCACAATCGGGGTAGCAAGACAAGGGACGCGATATTTTTACCTGTGAGGGAAACGAGGCCTTCCTTGTTGGCGCTGATGAGCGATTGCCGCGGCGCATCGAGGACGTAGGACGTGAGGCCGGCGGAAAGGGAGAGCTGGTGCGCTGGATAAGTGCGAGAATGAAAGGAGGGGGGGCGTCGGGTGCAACGGTGGTACGTACCCCAGTGCCACGAGGAGCCCGAGCAGCGATATGGGCACGGTCGTGAACAGCGGGTGCAAAAAGACGCGCAACACCGGCACCAGCGCCAGCGTCAGGAAAAAATTCCAATGCACGCCGTACTCGGTAACGTGTTCCTTTCATCGTCCTTTATCAGCGGGTATGATCACTACTTTAGCGTGGAAGCAAGACCCACCGGATACTGCGTACCTTTGACCAGCAAGACACGGACCAGACCGAGCGCCAGAACGGGCGCGCATTTCACGACGACCGACGCGATCTCGGACATGAGGGGCGCTCTCGCGTGCGCTGGGGCTTTGACGAGCGGGATGGCGGACACGATGCCTTGTGAGAACACAAACGCGCCGACACCCATGTCCATCTATTCGCGGGTATCTCAGCTTCCAACACCAACAAAAAAAGGCAAAAGGGCCGCACGAGAGAGACGCCATAGGTCTCGCACTTGGCCAGCGCGCGAGGAAAGACGGGAAAGTCGACCGCGAGGATCGCGAGGATGGTCACGAGCATCATGTGCGCGCGATTACGTGCTCAGCGCGGATAGCCGCGCGGTCGCGGGCTCCTCGGCGGCCGTGGGTGCTGCTGCTGCTGCGCTCGAGTCGTCGCCATGGGAACTCGGTGCACGGAGCGAGGTGGGCGATGTATGGGGCGACGATGGCGCGCCGCCGGACGGGAGGGGTGTGCCGGACTCGTGTGGGGGAAGAGGAAGTAGATGAGCGCGCTGGGCAGAAGCAGCGCGGCGGATAGGATGCCCGGGTGGTCGGCGAAGAGGGTCATGGAGAGGAGGAGGGGGACGACGAGGAGGATCCATTCGGAGAGGAATTGGAAGGATTTGGGCTGTGGGAAGCGCGAGCGGATGCTGGAGTGGAGCGCGATGGATGACTTGCGGAGATAGTTCGGTAAGCTGAACGACGTGGAAAACGAAGGAAGGGAACATACGAGCGCGACGAACGATATCATGTTGATATGGAGAACTGTTGAACCAGTCATACCAGAAACGAAGGACTCTTTGGAGGATTTGTAGTCATCCTGATGACTACCCAAGCCATCGAGACACGTCGTGGCCGACTTGGAAGTGTACAGGGTCGTTTTTTTGCTTGCTGCGATGAAGGGCACGTCGTCAGAGGCTGTGCATTTCCAAAAGGAGTAACAACCGTGACGTGACAGGAACGGGTTATTCTACTTTACAGAATGTCCTTCTCATTTCCTGACAGGGGCAGGTTTTTAGTACAGTATAAATATTACAGTAAGTATTCCGAGTCCCACTTGCACATTGCTATCGTTACTCAAGATACACCAACTCAACCTCTATAATTCCAACTCTTGTTTTTGAGCAATCTCGGGGTCACTGAAAGCTGTGGTTGTACTAGTAGTGTGTACGGAAACTTTTAGGTGACTGCCGGCGGATGGTGGAGGTGACAGGGGAGGTGATACCGGTGTCGCCTCAGAATTTATGTAGTTTGAGTCTGCCCGGAGGCGTACAATATTCACTACCTGTTCCCCACTAGAAACAGTTTTCACGTGAGCTTTGGAAGCTTACCCCTAAGGAATTCTTACCGGTCACTAGGTTTGAACCTGGAGAGCGCCCGGAACATGACAGTCGTGCCAATAGACCTATTTTCCGTCAACATCCGGATTAAGGCAGGGGGATGCGAGCAGACTCACGCGATTACCACTGAGATCCAAGGATACCAATGAGCGCGGGATATCAGCAATCGTGAAATGCTCACCTCTTGGGACTTGAAGTAGCTATAGTGCGAGGATGGCGAGGTCAGATTGTTTTCCACACAGAAGGATCGTGTGACGAACCAAATTGATTGAGGCTTCAAAGGAGGAAACGTGGATTGAGTTGCGCAAAGAAAATGAAAGTCGTGCTACTTACGATTGATGTTCCATAGGACTAGGGCCTTTTACAGGTGAGTATAAATGACGGCGGATGACGTTCATATTGCAACACCTACCAGCGTGGGCAACTCAGCTGCCACTGCCACAGCAAACCATATCCACCCTAGGTAATTAGGGTCACTTGTTAGCCTTTCGGCATTATTCGCTGTATAGATCCACATTACCTGTCGCTGAAGCATGTGCCATAGTCGAAATGAACGAGCTCGGCGATAGCGCAGGAGCCCGGCAAGCATGGCGACGAGAAGGAAAGCATATATCACGATCGATGCAACGGACATCATAATGAGGCGCGTCCGAGGAGCGTATACTACACAGCCCCTGTAGTTCGGTCCTGAGTCCCAAAACGAGCGGATCTGTGAATCGTTAAGACTCTAATCAAGAAGATAGTGTCCAATACACGCACCCCGGTCAACACTACGCCCGGATGTGTCCTATGTCAGTGCCCTATCGATGGACCGATAATGGAACAATGAACGAACGGTAAACAGCAACACCCGAGTGCACGGTGAGTGCCGTAGTGGTGAGCGAGATGATCATGATGGAACAATCCCAGATGGCGATCCTAGGCGAATCGAGTCAAGAATATATGGGCATGGCGTCAATACCAAACTTACACGCGAATAACGATGAGAACCATCGCGAGCTCAAGCTCGATGAGAGGGAACGCCTAGTTGTACCAGTCAAACACGGCTTTAGAAAGGATGGATTCTCGGGTTCGAACTGACAAAGGCTGTTGAGATCCAAGCCTGGGGGACCGCAAGTTTGCTCGGTAGGGGCTCGTTGGTACAATAACCGGGATAAACGTACCTGGCAATTAATAGGACTCGAGGTCACGTTGAGTCCTACGAGAAAGGACACAACACATGCGATGCTGGTAAACCGACTGGCCAAGTAGACCTTCGTGCGATCCACTGGTATCAGAGATCAACCGTTATCTCTCGATGATAGTACGTACTAGGCTAGGCCATTTCTTCATCGGCTGGGAGTTGAGGAGTTTCCAGTCAAAGTCCAGGTTGGACACAAAATACCAGCTGGTTACAATACGCGTGACGGGAAGAAACTCTTAGTGCGGCTAACGAAGGAAGGATCGTTCTACGTACACTTTGACACCATCGATGAAGTGCAGCATCTTCACGACGGTGACTGCGGGGCCGGGTGAGGCTGTTCAAATGTAATTTCCTGAAGAGTGGCTCACTGAAGTCTTGGAGAGGACGGCCTCGCTCATTGGTTATCGATGTTTTGTGCGAACGAAGAGACCGTAAGGCAAACCTAATATGCCCACAGCGAACGGGTTCATATAAGCCTAACGGACGCCCATTACCCTGTTCATATGCGGGGAAGGGCGTAAAGGGAAGCACTACACCCGCATTGATATCAACGGAGCCGGTGACATTAAACAGATAGGCAGTTGGTCTTTATCGCTGTGTTTGAGGCGATTGCCACATCCCTTTTAGAGGATTGTTTGGCACATGGCCTGTAAGAGCCGGGCGGCAGTATGGTGGACCTTGGAGTACATACACCTGATCATCACAAAAACTGTAAGAGCCATCTCCGCGGGTAAGAAGATGGAGTGGCCTGAGAACCTCCCGATCTCGTGCAACTGGAACCGGATGCGCGCACGAAGTATTACTCTTTGCGGAAGCACGACCCATCCAAGTCGTCTTATCGAAGGGAATTGCGCAACCTCTCTCGCGTGTCATATTTCAACGACGCGACTTACTTCACCTGATATCCGCACAGGCTGAAGCTGAAGCTTCGCCCAGCTCGATGTCAAACGAAGCGATGTGTGAAGATCCTCACTTGCTTTGTACATAGTTGAAATCGATTACCATACGATCAGCCGCCCAATCTTTCGAATACGCCACAGATCACCCCATAATACCTCATCGGGTCCGTTGGATCGCATGATGTGCGCCCCAGCTATCCACGGCGCTCCGAAGAACCTCCGTGACCAGTCTGATGGAGGAGGCCGTGCAATTCGGGGTTCAACTACTCCCGTCGCACGTGATCTAGGAGAGCCCAGAATGGGTCTATCCATGAGCCACGACTCTTCAGATCATTAGCTACACAAGAGACCACCTCGTTGAGTCACGGCAGACTCCGGCAAATCTAACCAAGGTAGGAGGAAGAATGGACATTGGACGCCCCAGAGCCCTAAGTTGGCACACAGTTGATGGCCAGTCCGCGGGGGCAAAGCACAGCACGTCAAAACCGCGAAATTATCGATGGAGAGCAAAGTAAAAAGTGTTGCGCCCTTTCCGTCAGCGTTGTGGTGCGTAGGGCATGAATAATCTCGCGTGACAAACGCGCACGTCGTGGCCACCGGCGCTTGGTGATGAGCTCGTCCCAAGTAACGTCCTGGCTGTCAGATATATTTGAAAAGGTGTCAGTGGCGTAGAGATCGATCCGGCGATGGAGAACCAGCGGGAGACAGGAGCCAGCTACCACTGTGAACACCTGATCCTATCCGACTCCCCGCGCGGCACAAAGTAAGATGTCGTAAATGTTCTGTGGTGTGCAATGCCGAAATAATGCCGCTACGGCGTCGATAGGCGAAGACGGACTGCGTCTCAATTTGGCGACGGGTCAAATGCGCACAAGAGTGTAGATAATAACGGCTCCAAGTCCAACCGCGCAGTACCAAGCGCAGGTCTCCAAGGGACAGTGTCACAAGAGAGGAGAAAAACAAGGGTTAGGTGCGACGAATATCGCACACTAACAGCAGCGATCAAAGATAAGAGGAGTCCTAGAAATATGTGGGGGAGGCGAGTGTGTGCTCATCGTCCAGTGCGCAGCGGTGTGGTTTCGGACGTTCGCCGAGTTGTGAGATCGCGGCGTGGGATAAGCGAGCGCTGTGTCCAAGATACTGGTTTCGAGAGTATACCCCTGAGGTCAAATGCGAAAACAGAAAGACCTCTTTAGGTATCTACCTTTCTAGTGCCAAGTTTCCCACCCGGCAAATTGGGACTCCTTATGAAACAATCATGCCCCCAAGCAAAAAAATCCGGACGAAATTGACTGCCAAGATGATGGAAAGATCAAATGCTATGCGTAGGGTGAATTGTTGTGGCGAGTTGGGTGGTGGTAACCGCAGGGAGACCCACTATAAAAAGGACCTGTAATACACCACCGACTGCGCCGCAGCAGGGGCACGGATACCGGACCGTTAGAACCCATTTCATTTCGCCGCGTGTGCTTACATCATGGCCTTTCGCTCCACCACCGCCGGGACACGGGTCCATCAACCAAACTCAAACCCGAAAGATAAAATGAATAAAAACCAACTCACAGACTGGAACTCAATGATGTCGGTGGACACGGGTTGTATTGGGCGGCTTTCCTTTACACACTCCGGGTGCCTACGAAATCATTCAAGAAGGTTTGACCGAAACGTCACTAGCACCGACTTTACGCCGTCGCGTGTCTTCCTGACACACGCACGGTACTAGACCCTGTGTCTTGTGAAGTTGCTCCACCCTTAGGCGCTCTAAAAACGCGCTCTAGAACAAACTGATTCGAATGCTCCCCCGACCACAACCCCATCGAGCGCCATAGTTCACCCACGCCCTGAAGTTAAACTCTCCAACGAGATGTTCGGCTACATTTACTTCACAATTTTTCTACAGAACACTGCACGCAGCTGCAACGAGGTACAGTGCATCTGTGATTTTAGTGAGCTCCTGTGTGAGTCGTACAGAGAGGCGGGGGAAGGAACAAGCAGGGTGCTTTCCCTCGAGTGTGGCATAAAAAGGTTTCCCAGTTTCCAGTGTTCTATGACGTGGAAAGTAAACAAACGGTTCTGGGGTTCTTCAACAACATTTGTAGGCGTGGGTGGCCCTACACCCGTCAAAAATGAGCTTTGTCACCTGTATTTTGAGCACTCATAATCTTTCCATCATGCTGCGCTACAAGAGCCAACGGAGGTTTGGTACGTCTGGTCAGTGTTGTGGGCCGGTACCACGAATACAGAGAACATCCGACTCCGAGTCGAGCATTGAGACGAGCAGGTTGGTCAGTAGAGAAGTATATCTTGGCCTCATTCCGGCGAAATTGGTCACACAAGAACGAGATACCGATGTCAGGTCACCGTCAGGTAACTGCTAATCAAACCAAATGGTCAATCTAGTACTATGAAGTTCGCCGATTACCTGTTGGCCTACGTGATGATAGAGGCCTACAGGCATAGAACCGAGAAAAAAGTCCCCGGGCGTGAAAACCTTTCAATAGGATGTAAGCAAGCTTCGCATGCGTGGGCATTTTCCTTTCTAGGAACGTGACACTTTGCGGCAAAATGGCTGTCACCGTCACCATATGATCTTCATTCAAGATGGTGCGCTCGTCGGGGGCATTGGTCGGGAGAGCCGACATTGGCGTTATTGTCGTCCGCAAACTCTAATCGCAATGCCCAAAATTGGTTACAGAGATTGCAGCACGGGGAAGGGGACTCTGGGGGCTCCGTTCAAGATCTGATACGGATTGGATACAGACGCCTACTGTAACTATGACCCTCGAATTCAGATTATGATGCGTGATGCGTGCTAGTGACGCTCAGGTTAGTGCAGGCTCCTCAGCAACGCTGAAATACAGACAAATGCTCTATTTGGCTGGGTTCTGGACTATCGCGATTCAATGGGTTATCTGACTGACTGGCTTCGCTGCATCAATTACAGCGCCTCGTATTTCCCCATCGGAGTTAATGCCCGTACCTGTCAATTATCGACTGTGACCGACAACTGGTACTTGTATTGTATCAGTTGGTTCATCAACAGGGCAGTGTGTCTCTACCAAATAAACAATTTCGTTTTTAAGTCAGCTAATCGTCGTCCTCTCTTCCCGTGAAATAGTTCGTGGTCGTCAGTGACTCGCCACTATGATGTCTATGACAGCCCTTCCTACAACTGCTGTCCTTTTCAATTTCCAATCCATCTTCCACGCTTCCCTGAAGGCGTACGAGAAACAGACGAAAAAAGACCTTCTTTCTCATCCACTTGCCGCCCGATTGCAAAGCTGCAACTCTTCCGCTGCCATTCTCGCCGTTCTTCATGACCAAGTGCAGGATTTTGAACAATCTCGGAGTGTCAACGAAAGGTTGACCAAGTGGCTGGATCCGACCGTCAACGTCCTCTACGCCTTTTCTGCAACGCTCGGAGAGGGTGTCGGCTTGGTATATTTCATTACCTAGGCTCGTGTAACATCCAGGCTCTGATATTTATCCCGCAGGTGTTCTCTCCAGCGAAAGTAATTTTTGCTGGTGCCGGTGTTCTCCTTTTAGTGAGTTGGTTTCTCGGCCCATTCGTCGTCGCGAAGCATCCTGATATCCAAGGATCTTAGGCGGCTAAAGATGTCAGAGAAGGCCAAGAAGCGCTCGTTGATGTCCTCGAACGTGTCGAAAACTTCTTCAAACGACTCGAGACGTACACCGAGGTGCCACAGACCACGGCGATGACGGACATACTCGTGAAGATCATGGTCGAAGTCCTCCATATTCTTGCAATTTCCACAAAGGAAATCAAGCTAGGGCGAACAAGTACGTTGTAACAAAACTCATAAATATCTGGCCATTTTCTCATCTCGTCTCAGAGAGGTATCTAAAGAAGCTGGTCGGGCGGACCGACATTGAGGATGCACTCAAGAGGCTTGATAAATTGACACAGGAAGAAGCCCGGATGGCAGCTGCACAACTTCTGAAAATTGCGCACAACGTTGAGAACAAAATTACTCAGGTTATCGACGGTAAGCAGTATGTGCTCAGTTGGCTGCTGAGATGTCTCAAGTCTCTATATGGCTAGATGGGAAAGAGGCAAAAGCGATGAGAAAGGAAGTTAAGGCTATTGTCCAACAAACAGCGACCAGCCTAAACGGGATCAAGCGTTTGTGGTCCCCTCACCTGATACCATTTACTCCTATGACCTAAATACCTTCGCAGGGACACAGTTGCGACAAGAGCTGCGAAGATGGGTCTCTCCACCGGACCCTTCCACGAATCACAATATCGCATGTGGTGCCTCTCACAAGCAAATGGCGAAATGGTTCCTTGAAGGAAGTAGAATTAAGAAATGGAAGTCCACTGGTTCCCTTTTGTGGATCCATGGGAAGCGTACGCTCTTCTTTCCTCAGACTCCCCTAGCTAGGTGTTTCCTTATGGTGCCATCTTTTCGTAGCGGGAGCTGGCAAGAGCATACTCTGGTTGGTCCCCCAACTAGTTCCAGATCAAGAAACTCACTTTCAAATAGCTCTTCAATCATTCAAGACACCTTCTCCTTGCGTGGGGCTGGACTGGCGTCTGTGGCGTACTTTTACTTTGATTTCCGGGACACAGAAAAGCGAACACGGCACAGTCTACTCCTTTCTCTTATCTACCAGTTCTCTTCCTGGTCTGAACCCTGTTGCGAAATACTTTTACGCCTTTACGCTGCACACGACAATGGCGCGCACACACCTGGCGATGATGCTTTGATACGATGCCTGAAAGATATGCTGATGTCTCTGGTGCAAAGCCCAACTTATGTCATCGTCGATGCGCTCGACGAATGTCCCAATGCCTGCGGGATTCCATCTGCACGTGCGCAAGTCCTCGAACTGGTGAAAGTGTTACTCGGCCTCTATCTACCCAATCTCCGTATTTGCATCACCAGTCGACCCGAGATCGACATCAAAGCCGCCCTTGGACCGCTGGCGTCGCATTCGGTGTCCCTTCACGACGAGACCTGGCAAAAAAAAGAAATCACCGATTATATTAAATCTGTTGTTTACTCAGAGTCGGATACGATGATGTGGAGATGGAGGGCAGATGAAAAAAATATTGTTGTCAAGACGCTCTCGGAGAGAGCTGACGGAATGTAATGATATTCTCTACGGCGACGATAAGCTACTGATGACTTATCGACTCGGAATAGGTTTCTGTGGGCGTTCTACCAGCTGGAGGCACTACAGGACTGTCTCCCAGCGAGCGTTCAGCACACCCTCGAGGAGTTGCCTGAATCACTGGACGAGACGTACGAGCGCATACTGAGGGAAGTTAAGAAACCAAGTAGGGACCACGCCCATCGTCTCCTGCAGTGTCTCGCAGTGGCCATTCGGCCACTGCGTGTCGAGGAGCTGGCTGAACTGCTTGCGTACGACTTTGATGCGGCCGAAGTTCCGGGAGGGATCCCGAAGGTGAACCCGAATTGGCGGTGGGAAGATCATGAACAAGCTGTGCTGTCCACTTGCTCGAGTTTGATCGCTGTCGTTTGCAACGGCGGTTCCCGAGTCGTGCAATTTTCCCACTTTTCGGTGAAAGAATTCCTGACTTCGAACCGCCTTGCCACTTCTGGTAGAGATGTTGCCCGCTATCATATCTCCCTTGAACCCGCCCATACTCTCCTCGCACAGGCTTGTCTTGGTACCCTGCTGGCTCTGGACGATAAGGGCGGCGGACCTGAGTATGCAGGTAGTCGCGGGATCAGCTCTCCCTTGGCTGGATACGCCGCTCAATATTGGGTGGCTCATGCCCGGGTTGGCGGGGTGTCATCACGAGTACAAGGTGGGATGCAACAGCTCTTTGACCCATGTGAACCACATCTTGCTGCGTGGATCCAGCTGTACAATGTAGAAGAAGATTTCTGGAGGTCACCCGAGATTCCCCTAATAGAACCTATAGCGACCTCATTGTACTATGCCACCTTGTGCGGATTCCGTGGGTTGCTAGAACACCTTCTCGTCAAGTACCCGCATAGTGCCAACGCTCTCGGTGGTGGCCGTGGGGCCGCACTGCACGCAGCGTCGGCCCAGAATAACGTCGAAGTAGCGCAGCTCCTCCTCGAGCATGGCGGCGATGTGGACGTCAGAGGCGTGGACAAGCGGACACCACTGCAATTTGCGGCAATGAAGAGACACCTCGAAATAGGGCAGTTCCTACTTGATCATGGTGCTGACGTGGATTCTCGTCAAGACGACCATTGGACCCCACTGCATATGGCCTCGTGGAATGGGTACATTGACGTTGCACTGATGCTACTCGAACACAATGCAGACCTAAAATCTCGGGACGACAGGGGCCGGGTTCCATTGCACCTAGCATCATCCGGAGGGAAAACAGAAGTCGTGCGCCTGCTACTCGACCGTGGCGCGGACGTGGACGCAAAGGATAAGGAGGACATGACCCCATCGCACCTGGCATCACTCAGAGGGAGAATAGAGGTTGTTCGCCTGTTGCTGGACCGAGGTGCGAATGCAGACGCCGAGGACAAGAAGGGAAGGACCCCGTTACAGGTGGCGTTGGCGAATGGAAAGGATAGAATTGCACAGGTGTTGACAGAACATGGTGCACAACTATGCAGGGAAATATAGTTACACTACGAATAGCAGAGATGTGTGTCGGTTGATCCCTTCGCATATTTCACATAACTGGGATGTGATATGTTCCGTAGATGAACCGACAAGATAAAGCGAATGGGACCTGTACTGTAGGACCGACAGACGAGAGCGCTGCTGGCTTGAAGCCCAGAAACGATTTTGGGGCGCTTACCAAGAAAGAAAGTGCTTACGGAGAATAATAATAATGTTGTCACTGCTGTGATAACTTGAAGATACGTGTCTGGCACATTTTGTAATTACAAAACAATGCCAGAGCGCGGCAGTCAACTGCGTACGGCTATGAAACCAAGGACCTTCCTGCAAATATAGGAGATTTCAATAACCCCGGGATGTTCCACCTGGAGACACATCTCATCGCAAGCGAGAACAGATCGCACACGTTCAAAGTTTGAACTGCTTGCCCCACGGTGACGACAGAACAGAAGTCGGGTGCGGGACAACGTGCGTAAGCGACTGGTGTACGGGTGCTGGAACGAGCAGCGGTGTTGAAACTCTGACGGAAGCATCTGCCCGCGTCGGTTTGGCGGCTACGGAGGGCGCACAAGCCGAGTCGAAGAGACGGAAGAAATGAGGTCCACTGCTGGATACTCCGCCGGATGGCTGACACCCGCCAGAGACATCCTTCCCATTCGGAACTGCGATGAATGCGCCATTCAAGAAGACAGCCCGACCGTGAAAGATGTCTCGAAGAGTCTCGAAGAGTTGCACCCTTGCCGTTTGCCAGAGGCCCAGAGATTGGAGTTTCCGCGTCTCTTACATGATCGAGCGATTAACGGCCACTTCTACCTGTGCATGTACATTATCAGGGAGTCCAAAGACGCGGATGGGATTGTAGAAACGCTCCTGGATCGCCCTTGGGCTTGAGTATGAAATGCCCTATTGCGCTGGCGTGAGCACTCAATTCGAGGATGTTTCAACTGTATGCCCCGAGCGAGGGTAGCAGTTTCCAGTCTGAGTCAAATATGGCTGTGTACAGTAATAGTGAATCGATTCCGCACAATGGAACCTCTACATCTCTGCGACCGCTAGCAGCCCTGACACTGTTAGCATCCCGGTTTGTCTCACTGACAACATGGTTCTGTTTTTGCGTGCACAAACTGAGAAAAGGCGTTGACTAATACTTAACGATTTTTCATCATCTGTAATGAGAAAATTACTTTATTCAAACATTATGTCCATCCAAGGATTATATTGTTGTGACAAAACTTAATGTTTTTCCCTGAAATAAATCATAAGTGACCATTGTTCTCAATAAGCTGAACGTTAAGTTTTTTTGCAGTGTGATAATTCCTGAATGGACTTAAAGTTTAATTGGAATTCCTTTTTAATTATGGATTGTGTAAAATCATTAAGTATTAGTCACTGCTTTTTCCCAGTTATTCGCATGAAAAATGGAATTATATTGTCAGTGTCTACGCGTCTATCTTCGCGCCTAGCGTTCATCCAAGCCGGCGTTTGCACCGGCAGTCGCCGACATCTTGCCAAGTGCCGGGGGGCCTAGCCATGAGGCGATGTACACCATCTGCCCAGTGTTCACATTCCCCATCTCCACCCTCACCGGCCTCACCTGTGGGCAACTTCATCCGCAGTCGACACTTTTGTCATGTCCCAGATGCCACCAACGACAGCCGCGACTTCTTTACGTTTCCAAGCCATTTTCCAAGCCGCCTTAAAATCGTATCAAAAGCAGACCAAGAAGGACCTTATCGCACATCCACTTGCTTCACAGTTGCAATCGTGTGACTCTATTAGCGCCATCGTTGCCGTGCTTCACGATCAAATCCAAGAATTCGACCAAACTCGCAGCAGCGATGAGAGATTGACAAAGTGGCTCATCCCAACCGTGAACGTCTTGTACGCGTTTTCTGCCGCCGTCTCCGAGGGCGTTAGTCTAGTAAGTCTCGACATTTGAGCCAACGCAAACCCCTCTGATATATAGTTTGTAGGTGTTTTCGCCTGCCAAAGTGATCTTTGCAGGCATCGGTGTCTTCCTTTTGGCAAGTATCGTATCTATTATTTAGGCGGGTCGTTCTGATATCGAAGGTGTTACAGGCCGCCAAGGATGTTGCGGCGAGCAGAGATGCTCTCGCAGAGCTCTTCGAGCGCGTCGGATTCTTTTTCAAACGGCTCGAAACCTATACAGAGGTGACACCGACTGCAGCGATGACAGACATAATCACGGAGATAATGGTGCAAGTGCTCACGATCTTTGGGATTGCAACGAAAGAGCTCAGGCGGGGATCAGCAGGTGAGCTTTCGATTATTAGCGGTCTGTGAATACCCACTAAGTCCGTGTAGAGAAGTTCCTGAAGAAATTGGCTGGAAGGACTGATCTAGAAGATGCTGTCAAGAAGCTAGACCGATTGACACAAGAAGAGGCTCGGATGGCGCTTGCAGAGGTCCTGAGACTCACGCATAGCGTCCGCGATGGCATAGATGAAATCCAGTGTTCGTGATCTCATTCCCTTGCTGTCACTCGTCGCTCACGCTTAAACCTACTCACAGGGAACCAGTTAAAAGAACTCCTACGAGCGTGGCTCTCACCTGCAGATCCATCAACAAATCACAACATTGCTCGAAAAGCTCAACACAAGGGAACGGCCGTGTGGTTCTTTCAAGGCAGTATCTTCGTCGAATGGAAGTCTACCGGCACCCTCTTATGGATCCACGGAAAGCGTACGCTTCTGTCAGCATTTTTCGCGCTCGCACCTTCTGACAGACTCCATTCGTAGCGGGCTCTGGGAAAAGCGTCATCTGGTATGTTTTTCCTTGCTGCTTTCCTGTCGGAACTTATTTTTCGCCAGTTCCTCCGTCATTCGAGATATTATGACTGTATGCGAAGCTGGACCAGCTATCATGGCCTACTTTTACTTCGATTTCAAGGATCTCAACAAGCAAACCTGCCACGACCTGCTACTTTCTCTCGTGTCCCAGCTTTCTACTCGCTCTAGTCCTTGCTGTGACATTCTCCACCGCGTTTACAAGATACACGAAAACGGCACTCGACAGCCGAGTGACGAGACTCTCAAGGAATGCCTGAAAGAGATGTTAAGACTGCCGGGACAGGGCCCAATTTTTATTATCCTGGATGCGCTCGATGAATGTCCAGACTCATCCGGGATTCCGTCTCCTCGCGATGAGGTCCTCCAACTCGTGAAGGAACTCGTCGACCTCCACCTGCAAGGACTTCACATCTGCGCGACCAGTCGCCCAGAAGTCGACATCCGAGTTATCCTCGAGCCGCTGGCGTTTCGTTCCGTTTCCCTACACGATGAAAGTGGACAAAAAACGGATATCGCAGACTACGTTCGAAATGTTGTCAACTCATCTCCGAGTATAGCGATGAGGAGATGGAGAGCAGAAGATAAAAACCTTGTTATCGAGACGCTAACAGAAAGAGCTGACGGAATGTGAGAGCATCAAGTTATTCTATACTGACAGTAGTTTCTTACGTTATTGGGTAGGTTCAGATGGGTATTTTGCCAGTTGGACGCGTTGCGACATTGCTTCCCCGCGAACCTCCGTCAGTTTCTTAATGAATTGCCTGAGACCCTGGACGAGACATATGAACGGATATTGAGGGGCATCACGAAGGGTCAAAAGGATAACGCACATCGTCTGTTACAGTGCCTTGCTGTAGCTGTCCGACCGCTTCGAGTTGAGGAGCTCGCGGAGCTACTGGCGTTCGATTTTCAGGCTTCGAGCCCGGGAGGAATTCCGAAGTTGAAGGATGACTGGCGGTGGGATGATCAAGAGGAGGCCGTACTTTCGACGTGTTCAAGTTTGATCGCCGTTGTCCCGGACGGTCATTCGCGGGTGGTGCAATTCTCGCACTTTTCCGTGAAAGAATACCTCACTTCGCCTCGTCTTGCACAATCAGATGAAGATGTTTCGCGATTTCATATTGATCTAGATGCGGCGCATACTATCCTGGCGCAGGCGTGCCTAGGAACCCTACTCCGGCTGGACGAAGACGCTGGCAATAGTGGTGCCGAAGGGCTTCCTCTGGTGGAATACGCAGCTCGACACTGGGTGGACCATGCACAATCCGAGAGTGTGTCATCACGCGTACGAGATGGGATGGATGACCTATTTGACAGCTCCAAGCCACATTTCGCGGCCTGGCTCCGGGTGCACGACGTGGACAAAAACTACCCGGAAGACTGGTGGAAATTCACCGACGATCAGCCACAGGTCGGCTCCCCGCTTTACTATGCCGCATTCTGTGGGTTTTATGACTTGTCTGAACGTCTGGTTATGGAGCATCCCGAACAAGTAAATGCACGTGGTGGTCGCATGCGGGCCCCACTTCCGGCAGCTTTGTCCAAGAGATGCTTCAGTGTCGCAGATTTGCTCCACAAACATGGCGCGGTCGTGGATGTCCGAGGCCATATAGGGAGGACTCCGCTGCATATTGCGTCGATGTATGGATACGTCGATACCATACGGTGGCTATTCAATCACGGCGCAGATCCAAATACTCAGGACGGTGGCCACAGAACACCGCTGCACATGGCAGCACTCAATATGCGTCTCGATGCTGTCCAGGTGCTACTCGACCACAACGCGGACGTCGACTCGCGGACTGACGAAGGCAGAACTCCGTTATTTGATACCATAGTACTCTACGATCAAGATGACCTGGAGAGAAAATGTACCGACGTTGTGCAGCGACTACTGGAACACGGGGCAGACCCAAATGCCCGTAGCCACAACTACTCGACTCCGTTACATCAAGCCTCATCCAAGGCATTACTCGGGGTCGCTCGAGTGCTACTCAGTTGCAGAGCGGACGTAGATGAGAAGGACGGGGAGGGTAAGACCCCATTTCAAGTGGCCTCGTCGAGAGGACACCATGAAATGACGAAATTGCTATTAGAACATGGTGCTGTGGCTCGGCCGTAGCTTATACGCGGACATGTTTCAGTTACCGACATGTAGAAATGTATTAATGCCAGAAGTCTTGTAGAGCTGCTAGAAGCCGGAAGTTGCGCTGCTGAGTCGATGAGTTGGTGGGCATCATAGAATACGCGTTACGTTCTCCTGTCATCGTTGTCCCTTGGGCCATATACACCCTTAGAAGTAAGGCGATCCCATGCAGAGAAGCACGACTTGCATATCGACCACGCTTCACACAACTTGACGACAAGCGTTCAATGCTCCCTCACTGATGCTTAGCTGCACGCATGCAGTACCGCAATAGAAAGTATTCTACCCGATTACGGGAGAGTGATATAGACTGTAAAGGGTAGGAAAAGATAAGGCAAAAGCAATGACCGGCCTCTGACAGCCTCTATTTTTACAGATGGATATTCGGAGAGCTCCGGATCGGTAGCAGGCACACTCATTTGCGCTTTGCAAGTACCTTGGCGACGGCTGGCCTTGATGGCGCCAGCAGCGCGCTCGCACTCCTTGCACGACAGCGCAGCCGTGACGGCGAGGCAGATGTTCGGACGCGCCTCGACAGGCTCCTGCCCGCGTAGCCGGCGTGGACGTGTCATCCACACTGGCGCCCCTGCGCAAGCGCCTCTGCGCAAGCGCCTCTGCGCAAGCGCCTCGTCCACGATGTCCCGCAGCAGGCGCTCCTCGCCTACGAGGGTGCGTCTGCTGCAGCACAGGGTTCGGCGGCTTCAGACGCGCCGGATGTAGATGGCGTGAATGGCGGTGATCGGCGGCGAAGTAGCGTGCGAGACGGTCAAAAACGGCCCGGATTCCGCACAGGTTTTCTGAGATCGATGGCTTGTTCCGCAACATCGACATCGTCGGTGACCAATGACCTTAAGCCTTGCTGAGCTTGATCAGCGATTGCACGATAGCACTGCCGGTGGACCCATGTTGATCTGACGACAAACTGATTTGGCTATGTTCAGCAAATCGCTGAGGACTTATCTCGAATTTGCTACTTCGTCCAAACACAGTGTTTGGAAAAAATAGTCCGGGAGTCCTTGTGCTAGAAATCGCTTTAGTTCTTCACAACTTACTTTATCTCCGAGCCATCACTCGACATGTCTCGCTCTCGGGCTGTCCCCGACCCTACTCCCTTACTTTCACAGTCAACGTCGGGAAATTACTCCTCTAGTTCGGGGTAGGTCACAAACGTCTCGCGCCGCCGATGTTGATGTGCCTGAAGCTGCTGTCTTATACTCGAAAGGACGTCTAAGGATGTTTTAGGGGGGCTGACGGCCCTCGCCAACATCATACAATCCTAGTTCGACAAGATCGAGGAGGACCTCAGCGCTAATGCCATCATCCTTTCCTCGTCAGATGCGCCACCCCAACCTTCGCTTCAATGTGCAAGACCGTGAGGTTGTGGTCAGTGGCGGCTAATGAGGTACGATGCGCTTCAGTTCTAATTTCCACGTATACTTCATCTGACCAATCTTTAACCAGCACGAGGAGAGGAGAGGAACATGCCCAATACACTCAACTCTGGACGCGTGAAGCTGCAAGGTTTGTCACATTCCATTCCTATATTTCCCAGAGACGAGCGCCGATATTCGGATCTCTCAAGGCCACGATTTCTTCGACCCGCAGCCAGTGCGGGAGGGAGACACCGCAGTCTTCCTTGTATGCAGGGTTCCCCGCGACTGGGCGGGCGAACACTGCGTGGCCATGAAGCATTTGCGAGCCGCCGCTGGGCCCAAGATGCAGCTGGTCATCATCCAACGACCAATATTGTAAGCCTGCGACGAACCCGCCACGTACGAAATACCTCTGCGGAGTCCTCCGTCCCACCCAGACCTCTGCTTCTGGACTGGGGTAGGACTGGCTGGATGGCATACCACAGATGCTACAGCGAGTTCACCTGATTCTGAAATGACCATATATGCTGATGGCTAGATGTGTCATAGATGTTGGCTCTCTGCAACGGGAAAGAACACAGCTTGCTCAACCAGACGGGTTGGGAGTTTATCACGACGCTCCGTCGGCGGCAACATTCCAGAGGGCTATTGCAATTCCAAACTAGGGATGGTGCACTACTTTCTTCGGCTTCTCTTTGAGATGATTCTTGTCTCCGGTCGCTGCTTTGTGTGGTAAACTACGGGTATGCCAGTGTTAGCAACCCTCGTGTGATAGAAAAAAAAACTCAGATAGACTTGAAATCCGGGATACGTACGCCAGTGGATAAAGAAAGCCGGGCCGTTCCTTGTTGTGATAACGAACTCCACTGGTGTTTTATTACAGTAAGTGTACATAACACAGGTTCGAGGGGTTGTCGACGTTGTACTTTCGAAAGATGCCGGTGTGATGCGTGACGGACGCGGAGGTGTCTGCGCGACGCGAGAGTGAGTGCTCTGTCGTCACCCTATCTGCCTCGGCGCTCACCAATACCCCACTACTGTGGGGAAGACCCCCGTGCGGTGCACCTGTTCCTTGTTCTCTGTTCACCTTTCCGACTCTCACCTGTAGTGGAGCATCCACCCCATATCCTGAATCGATTCCTATACAGTGCTGACACTCGTGTCATGTCAGAGTCGGAATTCCTCTCCACAGCTGATGCTTCCTCGCGATTCCAGGCCATTTTTCATGCTGCTTTGAAAACGTACGAGAAGCAGACCAAGAAAGATCTCATCGCACATCCACTCGTCTCTCAATTTGATGCATGCGACACTCTTACCGCCATCATTTCCATGCTTCAAAGAAGGCCCGCGAAACTGATCAAGCTCGGAGTGGCGACGCCAGATTGACGAAGTGGTTAAACCCGACTGTGAACGACCTCTATGCATTTTTTGCCACGCTCGGGGAGGGTGTAGGCCTGGTAAGTGTCAATAGCCTAGCTAATCCACATCTTGAAGTATCTTCTTTATCCTCCCCTGCCAAACGTTGAAGGTATCGTAGGCGGCCAAGGACGTTTCTGCGAGTCACGACGCGGTGGTAGATCTCTTCGGGAAATTTGAATTCTTTTTCAAACGACTCGAGGCTTATACCGAAGTGACACCGACCGTAGCGATGACGGAAATGATCACCAAGATCATGGTGGAAGTGCTGACAATCTTTGCGATTGCGACCAAGGAGATAAAGCAGGGACGAGGGAGTGAGTTTAGCTCCCACTATATTTCAATTCCGACTAAATTACTCCCAGAAAGAATCCTGAAGAAATTGGCAGGAAGGACTGATATTGAGGACCCGCTGAAACGATTGGACAGGCTGACGCAGGAGGAGGCCCGGATGGCTCTTGCAGAGGTCCTGAAGATCACCCACACCATTCGTGACGTAGCCATCAACGGTGCGCGGGGCGTATCTAACTGCTCGCCGACTCTATACTTAATCTCAATAATACTTTTAGACGGAAAAGTGGCAAAAGTGGCAGCACTGGAATCAAAGTTAGTTATTCAACAAACAGCAAGTAGCGTAGACGAAATAAAGTGTCTGTGATTCCCTACCCTCGCTGTACTCAATACGACGACTCAACACACTCATAGGGAACCAGTTACAGCAACTCCTTCGTATATGACACTCTCCCTCGGATCCTTCGACAAATCACAACATTGCGCTACTGCGCTCAGCACGAGGGAACGTCGGAATGGTTTGTCCAAGGTAGTGTGTTCATGGAGTGGAAGTCTAGTGGCTCCTTGTTGTGGATTCATGGAAAACGTATGCTCCTTGTCGCTTTGGGGGCTCACTCTTCTTGACGACCCTCAACTTTCACAGCGGGCTCTGGGAAAAGCATTATCTGGTTTGTCGTTCCGTAACTAGTTCCAATCGGAATTTATATTCTTTTGTCAGTTCCTCGATTATTCAAGACATCACAGCAATTTGCGAAACCGGATCAGCCATGATAGCGTATTTCTACTTCGATTCCAGGGATCTCAAGAAGCAAAGCTTTCGCGATTTGCTGCTTTCCCTTGTAACCCAGCTTTTAACCCGCTCTTATCATTGCTGTGACATTCTCCATTGCATTTATATGCGACACGAAAGTGGCGCTCGACAGCCGAGCGACGGCACTTTGAAAGAGTGCCTGAAAGAGATGCACAGACTGGCAGGGCAAGGCCCTATTTTCATTATCTTGGATGCGATCGATGAATGTCCAAACTCGTCCGGGATCCCGTTTCCGCTCAACCAAGTCCTTCGACTTGTAAAGGAGCTTGTCGACCTTCACCTACCAAGTCTCCACATTTGCGTCACGATTCGTCCAGAAGTCGACATCCGAGCTGTCCTCAAGCCCTTGGCGTTTCAA
Organism: Lactarius vividus; assembly: GCA_021527035.1. Lineage (NCBI taxonomy): Eukaryota > Fungi > Basidiomycota > Agaricomycetes > Russulales > Russulaceae > Lactarius > Lactarius vividus. The sequence goes on along the minus strand of JAKELG010000166.1, from coordinate 59,569 downwards.
TCACATAACGAAAGTGGGCAAAACGCGGTTATTGCCAGCTACATCCGAAATGTTGTCAATTTGCCTTCGAACACGGCGATGGGGAGATAGAGAACAGATGATAGATATCTTGTAATCACGACGCTGACAAAAAGAGCCGATGGAATGTAAGAGAACCTAGCTATACTTTTGCTACCCCGAGTTTCTTACATTATCACACAGGTTCAGATAGGTGTTCTGCCACTTAGACATTCTCCAACATTGTTTCTCACCGAACCTCCGTCAATTTCTTGACGAAATGCCAGACACCCTGGATGAAACATACGAGCGGATGTTGAGGAGCATCAATAGAGCACAAAATGATCGTGCCCATCGTCTGTTACAGTGCCTTGCTGTAGCTGTCCGACCGCTTCGTGTCGAAGAGCTCGTAGAATTACTGACGTTCGATTATGGGGCGTCGACTTTGGATGAAATCCCGAAATTGAAATTGAACTGGCGGTGGGAGGATCAAGAGGAAGCCGTACTTTCGACATGTTCCAGCCTCATCACCGTCGTCCATGACGGTCACTCCCAAGTTGTCCAATTCTCCCATTTTTCCGTGAAGGAGTACCTCGCCTTGCCTCGCCTCGCCTCGCGCATTCGAACGAAGACATTTCGCGATTTCATATTCATTTCGAGCAGGCATATACGGTCTTGGCGCAAGCATGCCTGGGAACACTACTCCGGCCGGACGAAGGCCGCGGCGATCGAACCGAAGGATTCCCTCTCGCCGGGTATGCGGCTCAACACTGGGTGGACCCTGCGCAATTCGAGCAAGTGTCATCACGCATCCGAGACGGGATGGACGACCTGTTCGACCTATCCAAGCCACATTTTGCAGCGTGGCTTAAGGTATACGATATCGATCGACCCTGGTTCGGCTTCTCTCACCAGGTCCCACCGAGCCACGGTGGTTCTCCCCTTTACTATGCCACATTTGTGGGTTCTATGACCTGTCGGAGCGTCTGATCGTCAAGCATCCTGAACACGTTCAAGCAGTTGGGGGTTGGGTGCTTGCCCCACTTCCAGCGGCTTTATCCGGGAGACACTTCCGTGTCGCTGATCTACTTCACCAGCATGGTGCGTCCTTGAATATTCGAGGCGAAGCAAGAAGGACTCCACTACATGTAGCGTCGATGTGGGGAGTCACCGATAGAGTACAATAGCTGTTCAAGCACAACGCAGATGCAAATGACTGGCAGAATTGCGGTTGAACCCCGCTGCACCTGGCTTCGCTCAACAATTGTCTCGAGGTTATTCATGTGCTACTCGACCACAATGCCGACGTCAACACCCGATCTGATTTTGACCAATCCCCACTGTTATTCGCTATTGACATGAATCATCTCGGTGTTGTGCGGTTTTTACTCGAACACGGAGCGGATGTGAATGAACGTATCTGGAGACTCTAGACACCGTTATATCGGGCATCGTCCGCGGGGTGGCTTGAAGTCGCCAGGTTGCTACTCGAGTACGGTGCGGACGTAGACGCGAAGGACGATGAGGGGACAACCCCCTTCCAAATTGCCTCGTCACGAGAACCCCACGAAATCACGAAGTTGCTGTCGGAAAATGGTTCCAAGCGCGAGCCGTAGCATAAATGCGTCTTATATCTTTAGTTACCCACGCGTCGAAATGTACCAATAGTATCGTCATACATGAAAGTCACCTAGCTGCCAAATAATGCAGGACGTAGCACTCCTGCGGAACAACGCAACTATGCTTTCCTCGGTGAAGGTGGCATGGGGTTTTCATATAAGGTTTCGCCAGAATGGGGCGGATCACATGATGAGATAATAGGACCTCCTAGATTAAGGTTAGGGTGTGAAACAGCTTTATGAGTTCACAGCCAGAGCGAGAGCCAGCACCAGAGCTAGTCGAGTCGAGTTCGAGCGCATTAGACAAAGGCAAGGGCAAGTCAACGGCGGCTAGCCATCAAGAATCGACGGAGTCGACTCCTTTACTCGCCTCTCGATCTTATGTCCTCCTTGGCGACGGCGACGGCGACGACGACATAGAGTCGACCAGTCAATCTAACCCGGCCCTCGTTTCCACTTTGACCTCAGTTTTTCTGATAACACTTTCCATCTCAATCCTCTTAGTCCTTCTTCTACTTTCACTCGCATACTCCTATGCCGCCCAGGCTTCTCGATTCACTAATGACGACATTCTGACCGACAGTCTCGTCTTTCACGGCCCAGATGCCATCGATGTCCTCAACACATCCCAGCACGGCGACGTATGGCTAAGGCTCGACGGCCGTGTCGGTTTTGATGCTGGCGCCATCATAGATGTGAAGCCAGGCGACGATGACAGCTTATGGCTTGGCGCTTGGAAGGCTATTGGCCGGTGGGGAATTCGCAACCTCGATACGGTCTCTTTATCCCTCTCCTCTATCAACATCACCTCCCAACATGACTCCGAGCTCTTTCTAGCCTCTATTGCGGTCCCCCCCTTCCAAATTCCTCTGACCGCAAACCCCCCAGACGACGTTTCGTGGCTCACCCCTATTTCCGTCCCCGTCCACATCTATCCTTCCAGAAACGTCACCACTTGGCTCGAGTTTGGGCGCGAGAGCTGGCGCAGTGGCTATGCAGTTGCTCAAGCTTCAATTCCCCATGCCAAGATCCGAGGCGGTCAATGGGAGTGGAGAACGTGGCGAAGTGCGCTTACGGTGAGCAGGTCGAATCTTACCTTTCCACTTCGCGTGAAAGGTGCGCCCACCCTTTCCCTCCTTCCTCCTTTCACTGAAGTCCTGACAGTCTTTTAGTCCCCGTCATCCCGAACCTTCCCGCGCCCGGCGACGATTTACCACTTCCGTCCGTCGCTGATCTTGTCCACCTCACTCACTTCTCACTCACATCCGGTGCTCACAACCTTACCATCGACGCTTCGGCGACCGTTGTCAATCCTCTCCCCGCATCCGTCACATTTACCGCACCATCTTTTCCATTTGTCGTCTGGATTCCGGCCCCCTCAAATGACTCTACCCTCGTCCCACTTGCTTCCGTAACTTCAGCGCCTTTCGCCCTCACTCATCCAAATCTTACAATCTCCTTGAATGGTAGCGTCCTCCCCATTTCGCACACCGCAACGCCCGCGCTCTCGTCCCTGATCTCGGACTATCTCTCTGGGGTCGACCATCCGATCGCCATCACGACCCCCTCCGAGTTCTTCCACGACTACATCGCACACACCACGTTCCCAGCACCTCACCCCCGCCCCGAGGTGCTCCATAACGTCACAATAGAGAGTATGAAGGTCCACCCCTCGGGTACGACTATCTTCGCCAGCGGAATTGTGCATGCTCGTCTGGCGCTCCCGGAAGGCGTGGATGTCACGATATCCCCAAGCCGCGTGCTACCCGACGCACTCATCTTTGACGGCCCACTTCCCGTGCAGCTCGATCCCGCGTACACCTTCCCACCACTACCGCTCCCCATCACTGACCCTGACGATGACGACGATGACGACCGCGACGTACCACCTCCCGCACCACCGCTCCCAACCCCTCTCCCACCACGCGCCTTTGCGCGTGTCCGTCCGAGCGCTTGGCTCGCCGCGCTGACCGCGCCCACAGCACCGCGGCCCGACTGGGGCGAGCGCGGGAGCACGACACTGCGCGTGTCGGCGCGGTTCGCAGACGTGCCGCTCGAGGTGCTGCCCGGGCGCGAGCGCGAGTTCCGCAGCTTCGTCGGGAAGGTCATCTGGGGCGTAGGCGAGGGCGCGGTCGCGGGGGTGCAGGGCGTCGTGGCGGTCGGCGTGCGGGTCGAAGGGTTGCCGATCGACCAGCGCGATGGTGACGAAGGAAGGGCGATGGTGTTGACGGGTTTACCGTTTCATGGAAGCGTGACGGTCGGGAAGAAATGAGTCCCCGTATTCTTGGTTCTTCGCCACGAGTGGATAGTGTATTTGTACGTTCGCTCGGATGTATGTATGAGTCTTGGTGGAACCGCACCACAGAATACAAAGTTCATGCCACTGCCAGGCTAGGGGTACAGGCCATGCGCTAGTAACTTTCCTCCACCTTGATTCAACGGCGTTCAGCGGGATCTCGACAAATGAACGTTCAAAGGCGATTGCGGACAACAAGACGAGAGGGAATTCGCGTTCGAGGGTCGCTGTTAATGAAGCCAAAGATATGTATACGAGAAGCTACTGCACTTGAATACAGTAGCTCGAGCTTAGAGCTCGTACAGGTTTACAGAACGTCCTTAAGTACTACAGAGACCGAGTCTTGAAAATCGTCGAGTCATACACGTCAAGTCTTACGCCTCCAAGTCAATACAGAACGCCGAACCAACCGGTTTTTTTTTTTGAATCCATTTCCGTGCACCTTGGGGTACAAAACCCTATGTACCACTTTACTTTGTACATCCTAATATGATCAGATTCGCGCCTTCGGCTACCCCTCTTCTCTCCCCTTTCATTTAAAACCTCCCCACTCCTAGGAAAAGAAGTGGCGTTGCATTGCGCCAAGTGTTGAATACTTCTAAGGCGCCGTTGCGCGCCAGGTCAAAATGAAGTTATGTCGCTAGATGGTGTTTGATGCCTTGGGTACCTTAGCATCTTGTCTAGCCACGGTTGCAATTGCAACTGTGCAAAACTTGGGATCGACGTTCAGAGAGAGGCCTCTTCATGTCTTGGATGTGCTTGGACCGGTTGCCCGTCGTAACGTGGGGTTTGACGTGTGTTCGTTGGGGCCGCGTTGTTAGTTTGCGCTGACTTTGGCGCTTTTGCCTTGTTCGAAGCGGCCCGTTGCATAAATGTCGTTTGCTAGTGGGACTAACAGGCTTGCGTCATTTAGAATATCTTCCAGTTTTGGATCCCTCTTCTCGCAGTGTTTAAGGAGCGCCCATCTCTCGTGTCCGTAGGTTGGGCACTCGAGGAGGAAGTGTCGGGCGTTTTCCTTTGGGGGTCCGCATGCCGGGCATCTTGCGTTGTCCGCCCTCTTGAAACGTTCTAGGTAGCTATTGAGTGGAACGTGTCCTATTCTCAACTGGAACATGCGGCTGATATTCACAAGAATACAGGCACAGTATGGTAATTAGAACCGAGACGAAACAGTGGTCAACTCACGGAACGAAACAAGTCAACCAGTCAAATATGCGGGTATGATCGATATCGATAACACGACATTGGCCTCACGCGCGCCGGGAACTCAACACTCCCACCTTACAGTTTATATCTTAGAATGTTACAATATATCCATTACGGTGGTACATGCAAGTTGAGCTCCAGTTAGGAAGCATCGAACGCTTGTCGCCAGGTTGCGTGAGACGCTGTCGATATGCAAGCCGCGCTTGTCCGCAAGGGGTCGAACGCCGCCTACCTTTGAGGGTATATATGGCACGCGGGGTATCGATGACAGGGTGCGTATTCTGCGAGGTTCATCAACTCATTGAACTAAGTAACCCCACTTCCGGCTTCGTCTAGCAGTTATACAAAGACTTTTGGTATTACTGTAATAGACTTCTATGCGTCGGTAACTGAAACACGAACGGATAGCTACGGTTGACCCACAGCACCATGATCTAACAGCAGTTTCGTGATTTCGTCATATCCTTTTGACGAGGCCAATTGAAACGGCGTCCTGCCTTCCCCGTCTTTCTTATCTACATTCGCACCGTGACTGAGTAGCGCTCGAGCGACCTCCAGAAGCCCCCTGGAAGAGGCTTGATGTAACGGAGTACTGTTGTGGTCACATGCATTTGGGTCCGCTCCATGTTTCAGTAGTCGCTGCACGACCATGACCTTCATTCTATCCGGATAAAGGTAATTGTAGGATATGACGTCGTGTAGCGGAGTTTTGTCATCGCCAGTCCGCGAGTTAACATCTACGTTGTGGTCGAGTAGTACCTGGACAGCATCGAGATGTATATTGAGTGCTGCAACGTGCAGCGGTGTTCTGCGGTCACGGTCCCGAGTATTTAGATCTGCGCCGTGATTGAGTAGCCACCGCATGATATCGACGTATCCAGACATCGATGCAACATGTAGTGGAGTCCTCTCATAAAAGCCTCGGACATCTACGATTGCACCGTGCTTGCGGAGTAAAGCTGCAACACTGAAGTATCTCTTGGACAAAGCAGCCGGAAGTGGGGCTCGCATGTGACCACCACGCGCATTTACATGTTCGGGGTGCTCCATAACCAGACGTTCCGACAAGTCATAAAACCCACAGAGTGCAGCATAATAAAGCGGGGAACCAGCATGCGGCGAATCGTCCGTGAATGACCACCAGTTGTCATCGTGGGGGTTTTTGTCTACGTTGTAGACCCGGAGCCAGGCCGCGAAATGTGGCTTGGAGCTGTCAAATAGGTCATCCATCCCATCCCGTACGCGTGATGATACATCCTCGAATTGTGCATGGTCCACCCAGTGTGGAGCGGCGTATTCGACTAGAGGAAGCCCTTCGGCACCACTATTGTTAGTGTGTTCGTCCAGTTGGAGAAGTGTTCCTAGGCACGCCTGCGCCAGGATCGTATGCGCTGCATTGAGATCAATATGGAATCGCGAAACATCTCCATCTGACCGTGCGAGACGAGGCGAGATGAGGTATTCTTTCACCGAAAAGTGCGAGAATTGCACTACCCGTGAATCACCATCAGGGACGACGGCGATCAAACTTGAACACGTTGAGAGTACGGCCTCCTCTTGGTCATCCCACCGCCAGTCATCCTTCAATTTCGGAATCCCTCCAGATCCTGACGCTTCAAAATCGAATGCCAGCAGTTCCGCGAGCTCCTCGACTCGAAGCGGTCGGACAGCTACAGCAAGGCACTGTAACAGACGATGTGCATTATCCTTTTGAGCCTTATTGACGCCCCGCAATATCCGTTCGTATGTCTCGTCCAGGGACTCGGGCAATTCATTAAGAAATTGACGGAGGTTCGGTGGGAAGCAATGTCGCAACGCGTCCAGCTGGCAAAATACCCATCTGAACCTGCACAACGACGTATGAAACTGCTGTTAGCATAGAATAGCTGGATGCTCTCACATCCCGTCAGCTCTCTCTGTCAGCGTCTCAATCACAAGCTTCTTGTCATCTACTCTCCATCTCCTCATCGCCGCACTCGAGGATAAGTTCACGACATTTTGAACGTAGTCTGCGATGTCCGATTTTTGTCCACTTTCGTTATGTAGAGAAACCGAACGAAACGCCAGCGGCGAGAAGACATTTCGGATGTCGACCTCTGAGCGACTGGTCGCGCAAATGTGAAGTCCTTGCAGATGAAGCTCGACGAGTTCCTTCACGAGTTGAAGGACCTCATCACGAGCGGATGGAATACCGGACGAGTCTGGACATTCGTCGAGCGCATCCAGAATAATGAAAATTGATCCCTGTCCCGGCAGTCTGAGCATCTCTTTCAGGCATGATTTCAAAGTGTCGTCACTCGGCTGTCGGGTCCCATCTTCATGTGTCTCGTAAACGTGGTGGAGAATGTCGCAGTAAGGAACCGAGCGAGTAGAAAGCTGGGACACGAGAGAGAGTAGTAGGTCGCGACAGGTTTGCTTCTTGAGATCCCTGAAGTCGAAGTAAAAGTAGGCCATGATTGCTGACCCCGCTTCGCATACGGCCATAATGTCTTGGATGACGGAGGAACTGGCAAAAAATCAGTCTCAGAATGAAGCGGGCAAGGAACAACATACCAGATGACGCTTTTCCCAGAGCCAGCTACGAAAATCGGACTTTGTCAGCAGAAGGCACGATCCCGAAAAGTTCCTGAAAAACGCACGTTTCCCGTGGATCCACAAAAGAGAGCCAGTGGACTTCCATTCGATGAAGGTACTGGCTTGAAAGAACCAGACGGTAGTTCCCTTGTGTTGAGCCTTTTGTGCAATGATGTGATTTGTGGACGGATCTACGGGAGAGAGCCACGCTCGCCGGAGTTGTTTTAACTGGTTCCCTGTGAGTAGGTGTAAGCGCGAGCAAATAACAAGAGGACATGACGAACACTTGATTTCGTCTACAGCGTTTGCTGTCTGTTGGAAGATTGATTTTGCCTCCTTCCCATCTGAAAGTAAAAATGTTAGAAGGCATCTATGACTGACTAGACACGCATCGCGCACCGTCAAGGACTACTTGGACCTTTTCATTGACCCATTGCACTCGGTTGCCTATATCTTGGCCCATATCTTCCACTTTGTCACCCACGTCGTCTACCTTGCCGCCCATGCCTTCTACCTTATCGTCTATGCTCTCCACTTTACCGTCGACTACTTTCAAGTCAGAGTGCACAATGTGTGTGATCTTCAACACCTCCGCAACCGCCATTCGAGCCTCCTCTTGAGTCAATCTGTCCAGCTTCTTGATCGCGTCCTCAAGATCTGTCCTTCCGGCCAATTTCTTCAGGAACTTCTCTACACCCACTTCAGTGCCGATCGAAAGACAACCAATCGGAAACTCACTTGCCGATCCCCGTCTAAGCTCTTTCGTCGCAATCCCAAATATCATGAGCACCTCTACCATTATCTTCGTGATTATGTTTGACATCGCCGCAGTCGGCGTCACCTCAGTGTAAGCTTCAAGCCGGTTGAAAAAGAATCCAATGCGTTCGAACAGCTCTGCGAGAGCATCCTTGCTCGCTGCAACATCCTTGGCAGCCTGTAACACCTTCTACGTCAGAACGATCCGCCTAAATGATGGATAGGATACTTGCTAAAAGGAAGACACCGATGCCTGCAAAGATCACCTTTGATGGCGAAAATACCTAAAAAAACATATATCAGAGAAACTTACATTAACTCAAATGTCGAGACTTACCAGACCAACGCCCTCCGAGACGGCAGCAGAAAATGCGTACAGTACGTTCACGGTTGGGATGAGCCACTTTGTCAATCTGTCGTCGTCGCGGTGAGTTTGGTCAAATTGCCGAACTTGGTCTTGAAGCACGGCAATGATTGCGCTAGTTGAGTCGCATGATTGTAACTGGGAGGCGAGTGGATGTGCGATAAGGTCTTTCTTGGTCTGCTTTTGGTAGGATTTCAATGCAACATCGAAAATGGCTTGGAAGCGTGAGGAAGCTGCGGTTGAGGAAGGCGTCTGTGACATGGGAGGAGTGTTGAAATCAAGGACGATCTGCGTACAGGGCGTACAGGTGAGGGTGGGAAGACTGGGCTGATGGCGTACACTGCTTCGTGGTTAAGCCTCCCGACGAAGCGCCAGTGGGCGCCAATGCGTACATAAACGTTACACAAACGATAGACGTTTTGTGGATGACATTGATGAGCGCCGCGTGCAGACGTGCTATCACGAGGCGTTCGATAGTCTGGTGAATCGCGTACAGTATTCGTGTACGTGACCAGGTTATAGTGCGGCAACTGCAGTTGCAGTCTTTAACTCTGTGCAGAACTCGATCACAAAAAACGAAATTCGCTGCGGAAAGAACGCATACAGGTCTGACACCCTCGCTGGACAGCTCCCCATCATTGCTTGTGATACACCCATCTACCATCCTTTACATATACATTCCTTGTGTTATAACCCATCGTATACCGATATTCGCACTCTTTCATCATAGCGCGTGCGCATAACCCGACGCGAGTCGCCGCGACGTCTCAGACCGGACAGCCTGACTGGTAAAGTTATCATCGACACAGAAGCAAAGCCATTCAATTCCTCCGAGTTCCCCACATACCCCACACATCTGCTAGAATCCTTGCACACACGAACAACTCAAGCTTCGGGTTCCACACCATGACGCGACTCTACGCGTGCGGCGCGATGATGTAGAGTCGACCAGTCAATGAAATCTGGCTCTCGCTTTCACTTTGACCTTAGTCTTCCTGATAACACTTTCTGTCTCATTCCTCTTATCTTCTGCTTTTCCTTTTGCTTTTTTTTTTGGATCCACTTATATCCTCGGGTGCATGCTAACTAGAACAAAGACGGGTCGTAGCGGGTACTACTACATTTATCACACGCAGATTTCCGAAGCAGAGCCCGTGGTCCCCAGTCAATATCGTACGTACGTATCCGAATCGCAGAGCACTTTCTTCTGCTTTTCTTCCCACGCTCCTATACCCACCAGGCTTCTCGAATCTCTGATGATGACACCCTGACTGATAGCTTCATCTTTTGCGACAGAGGCTATCGACGTTCTCAACATATCCTAGCACGGCGATCTATGGGCTCGACGGCCGTATCGTGTTTGAAACTGAGATCGTAGACGTAAACTTGAAGCCAGGCGATAACGACAGCCTGTGGCTCAGTCCTTAAGAGGCTATCGGCCAGTGGGGCATTCGCAACCTCGATATGGTCTCTTTATCCCTCTTCCGTTGACATCACCTTTCAACATGACCCCGAGGTCTTTCTTTCTAGTAGCTTCTATTGCGGTTTTCCCCTTCTAAATTCCTTTAACCGTAACCCCACCAGACGACGTTTCGTGGCTCACCCAATTTCCGCCCCGTCAACGTCTATCCTTCCACTGGCAGAAGCGTCACCGCTTAGCTCGTGTTTGTGCACGAGAGCCAGAATAGCGGTCATGCTGTCGCTCAGGCTACAATTCCCCATGCCGACATCCGAGGCGGTCCATGGGAGTAGAGGAGATATGACAAAGTGTGCTTACGGTAGGCAGGTCTAATCTTTGGACTGCGCGTGAAAGGTGCGCCCATCTTGCCCCCTTCCACTGAAGCCTTGACCGTTTTCTAGTTTCCGCCCTCCCGAACCTTCCTGCGCCCGGCGAGGATTTACCACCTCCGTCCGTCGCTGACCTCGTCCACCTCACTCAGTTCTCACTCGCATCTAGCGCCCGCAACCTTATCATCAACGCGTCGCCGCATCTGTCACATTTACTGCACCATATTTTACATTTGTCGTCTGGATTCCAGCCCCTTCCAATGATTCTACCCTCATCCAACTTGCTTTCTTCACTTTGGCGCCTTTACACTCTCCTTGAACAGTAGTCCTTCCCATTTCTCACACCGCAATGCCGGCGCTCTCTTCGCTCATCTCAGACCTCAGACTACCTCTCTGTGGTCGACTATCCGATCGCCATCGAAAAGAGTTCTTCGCCGGCTACATCGCACACACCACGTTCCCGGCGCCGCACCCCCATCCAGAGATGCCCAACGTCACAATAGAAGCACGAAGGTCCATCCATCGGGTACGATGGTCCTCGCCACTTCGTCTTACCAGAGGGCATAGACGCAGGATCTCTCCAAGGCGCGTGCTACCCGACGCGCTCGTCTTTGACGACACAACCCGTACATATTCCTACCCAACGCCAACGCCAACGCCAACCCGACGAAGAGGATGACAAAGACCAAGACATGCTTCTCCCCGCCCCACCCCTCCGCTCCCACCACGAGCCTTCGGTCGAGCACCTAGTTTGTCGGGCTGGCCGCGCCCACTGCGCTTCGATGCGACTGGGCCGAGCACGGGAGCACGACGCTTCGTGTGTCAACGCAATTCGTGGACGTGCCGCCCGAGGTGCTGCCTGGGTACGATCGCGAGTTCCGCAGTTTCGGAGGGAAGCTAATCTGGGGCGCAGGCGAGGGCACGGTCGCGGGTGTGCAATGCGTCGTTGCGGTCAGCGGGTGGGTCGAGGTGTTGCCGATTGGCCAGCGCGGTGGCGACGAAGGAGGGGCGATGGCGTTGAGGGGTGTTCCGTTTCATAGAAACGTGATGAGGGTTGGGAAGAAATGTAGTTTTGTGTTCCCGTGTCCTTGGTTCTTCGCCAAGGATTGGATGGTGTATTTGTGCATTCGCTCGTATTTCTATGAACCTTGGTGGAATTAAGTGGAGTTAATAGAACGAGCGCGCTATCCGGGTTGATTTCTCGCGTCCCCTCGCGTGCCGCTTCCCCTATCATCCATTGCCCACCTACGTTTTGCGCGGACCCTGTGTCCGCGGCCACATAAGCCAGCGACCCCTGCGCCGCGCGATGCTCCATCATTGCGGGCGAGGTACGCCTGCTGCGGAACATTGTTGATGAGGCGCTCGTGGAGGGCATATGGATCGTACACGCGGGGCGGCTGGGCCGGAGTTCATTGAGGCCCGCCCGAGCTTCCACCTCGCCGTGACGGCAGCGCAGCTGCCATCAAGGTCGCTGTCGCGAAGGTGCTCGTGAGACGACGTGAGTCCCAAATGGTTACTCCTTCTGCCCCCGCGCGCCGATCCAGAGCGCCCCCCATCATCCCTTATTTCATATCACCTCAAGTAAAACGCTACAGTCGATCGCAGTCATGCATGCGAGTCGAGCATCGGTTAGGGAGCATCAAACGCTTGTCGCCAAGTCGTGAGACTGAGACACGGTCGACATGCGGGTCAAATGCCGCCTTCCTTGTGGGGGTATGTATGGTTCACGGGGTATCGATGGCAGGGTGGGGGGGGGGGGGGGCTGCGTGTTCTGTGAGGTTCATCGACTCGGCAGCGCCACTTCCGGCTTTAACGAGCAGTTATACAAAAACTATTGATATTACTGTAATAGACTTCTGTGTTGGCAACTGGAACGTGAACGCATAAGCTACGGCTGAGCCACAGCACCATGTTCTAATAGTAGTTTCGTCATTTCACGGTGTCCTTTCGACGAGGCCAATCGAGATGCCGTCCTGCCTTTCTTGTCCTTCTGATCTACGTTCGCACCGTAACTGAGTAGCGCTCGAGCGACCTCGACTAACCCCTTGGAAGAGGCCAGATGTAATAGAGTCGAGTGGTTGTAGTCATATGCATTTGGGTCCGCACCATGTTCCAGTAGTCGCTCCACGATATCGACCCTCTTTCCATTCCGATTCTTGTTGGACACGGTGCAATGTAATGGAGTCTTGTCACTGCCAGTCCGTGAGTTGACGTTGGCGTTGTGGTCGAGTAGTACCTGGACAGCATCGAGATGCAAATTGTGCGCTGCATCGTGCAGCGGTGTTCTGGGGTCAAAGTCCTGAATATTTGGATCTGCGCCGTGGTTGAGTAGCCACCGCATGATATCGACGTATCCAGACATCGATGCAACATGTAGTGGGGTTCTGTGAAAATTGCCTCGAACATCCAGGACTGCACCATGTTTGTGGAGTGAATCTGCTACACCGAAGTACCTCTTGGACAAAGCTGCAGGAAGTGGGGCCCGCATGTGACCCCCACGCGCATTTACATATTCGGGATGCTCCATAATCAGACGTTCCGACAGGTCATAAAACCCACAGAGTGCAGCATAGTAAAGCGGGGAACCTGCCTCTGGCTGATTGTCTGTGAATGAGTACCAGCTTTCCAAGGGGTGGGGGGTTTTGTCCATGTTATGCACCCGGAGCCACGCTGCGAAATGTGGCTTGGAGCTGTCAAATAGGTCATCCATCCCATCCCGGATGCGCGATGCCACTCCCTCGAATTGTGCATGGTCCACCCAATGTCGAGCAGCGTATTCAACCAGAGGAAACCCTTCACCACTATTGCTAGCGTGTTCGTCCAATTGGAGAAGTGTCCCCAGGCAGGCTTGCGCCAGGATCGTATGCGCCGCCACGAGACCAATATGAAATTGCGAAACGTCTCCATCTGACCGTGCGAGTCGAGGCGACGTCAGGTATTCTTTCACCGAAAAATGCGAGAATTGCACTACCCGTGAATCACCATCAGGGACGACGGCGATCAAACTTGAACACGTCGAAAGTACGGCCTCCTCTTGGTCGTCCCACCACCAGTCCTCCTTCAACTTCGGAATCCCTCTCGAGCTCGACGCCCGAAAATCGAACGCAAGCAGTTCCGCGAGCTCCTCAACTCGAAGCGGTCGGACAGCTACAGCAAGGCACTGTAAAAGACGATGCGCATTATCCTTTTGAGCCTTATTGATGCCCCTCAATATCCGCTCATATGTTTCATCCAGAGTCTCAGGCAATTCATTAAGAAATTGACGGAGATTTGGTGGGAAGCAATGTCGCAACGCGTCCAACTGGCAAAATACCCATCTGAACCTGCGTGATGTGAGAAACGGCCGTAAGCATAGAATAGCTCGATATTCTCACATTCCGTCAGCTCTCTCTGTCAGCGTCTCAATCACAAGCTTTTTGTCATCTACTCTCCATCTCCTCATCGCCGCACTCGAGGATAAGTTTACGACATTTCGAATGTAGTCAGAGATGTCCGATGTTTGTCCACTTTGGTTGTGTAGAGAAACAGAACGAGACGCAAGCGGCTCGAGGACAGCTCGGATGTCGACCTCTGGGCGACTGGTCGCGCAAATGTGGAGTCCTTGCAGATGAAGCTCGACGAGTTCCTTCACGAGTTGAAGGACTTCATCACGAGGGGATGGAATACCGGACGAGTCTGGACATTCGTCGAGCGCATCCAGAATAATGAAAATTGATCCCTGTCCCGGCAGTCTGAGCATCTCTTTCAGGCATGATTTCAAAGTGTCGTCACTCGGCTGTCGGGTCCCATCTTCATGTGTCTCATAAACGTGGTGGAGAATGTCGCAGTAAGGAATTGAGCGAGTAGAAAGCTGGGATACGAGAGAAAGCAGTAGGTCGCGACAGGTTTGCTTCTTGAGATCCCTGAAGTCGAAGTAAAAGTAGGCCATGAGTGCTGATCCCGCTTTGCATACGGCCATAATATCTTGGATGACGGAGGAACTGGCAAAAAATCAGTCTCTGGATGAAGCAGGAAAGGGACAACATACCAGATGACGCTTTTTCCCGAGCCCGCTACGAAAATCGGGTCTGTCAGCAGAAGGCGCGAGACCGAAAATTCCAAAGAAACGCACGTTTCCCGTGGATCCACAAAAGAGTGCCAGTGCCAGTGGACTTCCATTCGATGAAGATATTGCCTTGAAAGAACCAGACGGTGGTTCCCTTGTGTTGAGCCTTTTGTGCAATGACGTGATTTGTGGAGGGATCTACGGGAGAGAGCCACGCTCGTAGGAGCTTTTTTATCTGGTTCCCTGGGTAAGTGTAAGTGCGAGCAAAGAGTACAGCGAGGTAAGGAGACGACGAACACTTGATTTCGTCTACTGTGATCGCCGTCTGTCGGATGATCGATTTTGCCTCCTTCCCATCTGAAAGTCAAAGTGTTAGAAGGTATCGGTAGCTGGCTAGACATGCATCGCGCACCGTCAACAACTACTTGGACCTTTTCATCAACGCATTGCACTCTGTTGCCTATATCTTGGCCCATATCCTCCACTTTGTCACCCACGTCGTCTACTTTGTCACCCACACCGTCTACCTTGTCGCCCACGTCGTTTACCTTGCTGCCCATGTTTTCTACTTTTTCGCCCATGTCGTCCACTTTGCCACTCATGTCTCCCACTTTGCCACCCATATCTTCTACCTTGTCGTCTATCCTCTCCACTTTACCGTCGACCACTTTCACGTTAGAGTGCACAATGTGTGTGATCTTCAACACCTCCGCAACCGCCATTCGAGCCTCCTCTTGAGTCAATCTGTCCAGCTTCTTGATCGCGTCCTCAAGATCTGTCCTTCCGGCCAATTTCTTCAGGAACTTCTCTACACCCACTTCAGTGCCGATCGAAAGACAACCAATCGGAAACTCACTTGCTGATCCCCGCCTAAGCTCTTTCGTTGCAATCCCAAATATCGTGAGCACCTCTACCATTATCTTCGTGAT
Source organism: Lactarius vividus (assembly GCA_021527035.1). Taxonomy (NCBI): domain Eukaryota; kingdom Fungi; phylum Basidiomycota; class Agaricomycetes; order Russulales; family Russulaceae; genus Lactarius; species Lactarius vividus. The sequence goes on along the minus strand of JAKELG010000166.1, from coordinate 43,995 downwards.
TATGTTTGACATCGCCGCAGTCGGCGTCACCTCAGTGTAAGCTTCAAGCCGGTTGAAAAAGAATCCAATGCGTTCGAACAGCTCTGCGAGAATATCTTTGCTCGCCGCAACTTCCTTAGCAGCCTGTAACACCTTCTACGTCAGAATGATCCGCCTAAGCAATAGATAGGATACTTGCTAGAAGGAAGGCACCGATGCCTACAAAGATCACTTTTGATGGCGAAAATACCTGCAAAACATATATCAGAGAGACTTACATTAGCTCGAATTTCGAGACTTACCAGACTAACGCCCTCCGAGACGGCAGCAGAAAATGCATACAGTACGTTCACGGTTGGGATGAGCCACTTTGTCAATCTGTCATCGTCGCTGTGAGCTTGGTCGAATTGCCGAACTTGGTCTTGAAGCAAGGCGAGGATTGCGCTAGTTGAGTCGCATGATTGTAACTGGGATGCAAGTGGATGTGTGATGATGTCTGTCTTGGTCCGCTTTTGGTAGGATTTCAATGCAGCATTGAAGATGTCTTGGAAGCGTGAGGAAGATGTGGCTGTGGAAGGCGTCTGGGACATGGGAGGAGTGATAATTGTGGAGAAATCGTGGATGATCTGCGTACGGGTGAGGGTGGGAAGCTAAGGCAGATGTCGTACACCGGTTCGTAGTCAAACCTCTCAATGTGGCGTCGGTGAGCGCCAACGCGTACGTGAACGATAGACGCCTTGTGGATGACATGTGCTAGGTGCGGACGCATGAGCGCCGCTCACGCGCTTGCTTATACGTTCCTCGTAGAGGAATGCGTCGTTGATATTTTGGAATCGCGTATTTATGTTCGCATCTTGATAGTACTTGCACTCGTGGTTTGGGAAGGTTCCCCGGCCAGCGCGTGAGGCGGCCTCGTGCACTGCGGCGCAACTCTGAGGAGCAATGGAGTGGGTAGCCGGCGAAGTGCTGGCGCGGTCACTGCGGCCACGATATATGAGGCCTGAGGCCATGAGGCGCGAGCCAACCTCGTAGCCGCGCTGACCACGCCGCGGCGCAACTGGAGCGAGCGCGGGAGCACGACGCTGCGTGTGTCGGCACGGTTCGCGAATGTGCCGCCCGTGGTGTTGCCTGAGTGCGAGCGCGAGTTCCGCAGCTTCGTCGGCAGGGTCACCTGGAGCGTGGATGATGGCGTGGTCCCGGGAGTCCCCTGCGTTCTTGGTAGACTCGTAACCAGCCGTTCGAATGAGGATTTTTGAGGGTGTCGCAAGCGACTGGAGGATCCTCGATTCTCCGACTGGTGCAGCTGGGTTTCAAATGGGGGGGTAGCGACTATGATCGGGAGCTGTCAATGCCTGTCAGCCGTATATAGTAGGATATCCTCAATATAGTAACTGGGATCTTGATTGTAAGCCCGATTATCTTATCTAAGATAATATGTCCTCTTGGACGTGTTGCATTGCTCTCGTGTTTCCTCTGATGTCTACGCACACTTGTGATACTGTTCTGGGGCTCAGCGACCACCTTCAGTTTCTTCGGACCTGCCCTGGTGATGATCTCAAATGGTTAATATTAAACATTGGTCTCCACGTGTAATGTAACGCTACCACAGCGTTTAGTTCGACTTGAACTCGGGAAGGCGTTCACGACTTAGCTGGTTGGAGACACGCGCGTAGTGTCTCGCTGATCCCGTAGAATACGACTAAGGCAATCCACAGTATACGCCCTAGTAGTACCAAGGCAACTCCGACTTGACGCGTCGAAAGGGCCAGGTCTTAGACTTCGAAGGTCAAGACGGTAAGGCAAGGAAACTTCTGAAGAGACGAGTAATAGAGTGGTATTTGAGAAGAAGACCAAGATAGCGTGTCTTGGTCTTCACAGCCCACTATTTATACATATTGCAGAGGTAGCTTTAAAGCTCCTCTCGAACGTAACGACTACTAGCAGTAATAGCTCGAACCCTACTACCACTATCCTAGTAATGAGTCATGCTAGCAATCACATGCTAACACGACGTGCTGACTGATCCTACTGTCCATGACTAATTTCTACTTACTACCGTAGTCATAACCGTATAGTAAGCGTCCGTATCCACTCTTCGTACCGTATGTATGAGTCCTTGGGTCCGTCCGCAACATCACCCCCTTTTCAGCCGCGGCGCCCACGACGCCGGCGAAGGTGCGGCCCCGACATCCACCCTGCCTGTACCTCCTCGATCCTCTCGAACGCATTAGCCATCTCGAGTCGGAACTTACTTCGAGCGAGCTCCCCCTTGATTCCTCCGAGCGCGGCAGCGAGTTGATGAAGCCGCTGCTCCATCCTCTCAGCCTCGTACGCGTAGCTCCGATAGCGGTGGACCTCCGCCCGGAGGCTGACGTCGTGGAGTTCTCCGATAGCTCGGTCGAGACGGGGGCGGTCGTGGTAGCCTCCTGCGAAGAGGGCCATGTCCTCCTGGGGGTACTGCTCCTTTCCGGTGGCTTTGACGTGAGGCTCGGCGTACAGGGGCTGCGAGTAGACCTTCTCGCTGTCGGGGATGAGCCCGAGCACGATGGGGTCTGCCCCCATAATCACCTGCACGTACGTGACTTGACGCGTGACCCCCTGCCCGTCGGTGACGGGGTAGTGCACGAAGTCCTCCCCGCGGTTGTACTTGTAACCGTGGGGAGGGGGCCCGAGGGCAGTCTGACGTAGTCGGAACAGTGGGAAAGGGGGCGGCGCGTCGGCTCTCACGCCTCCGCGGTAGAGGGGACGACCCCTCGTGTCGCACGCGTACGGGGTCTCGCGCGGGTCGTCAGTATCGGTGGCCGTTGAGATGAGAGGGTGCTCAGCTGGGTAGTGGTCCGCTAAGCTCCCTCGGATTTGTCCGAGGACTGTCTCCTCGCCTCCTGCCGTTCTCTCCTCTCCCTTGTCCACTCTCGTCGTCTCCGAAGGGCTTCCCGACGTCGCTCCGCCGCCTTCCGCAGCTGTTCCCTCTGCCAGTCCTCCGCGATCTGCCTCCACCTCTGCTCCTGCCATCGCTCCCAATCGACCGTCGCTTGTGTCTTGGGTTTCTTCCTCGACTCGATACTCGACTCGTACTGGGACAGGTTGTCACAGACGCGCTCATTTTCGCCTTTTGTGGATCACGTGACCTGCCATCACGTTCTCTAGTTAGTCACGTGAAATATCGTGCACTTCTGATCACGTGACCATGGGAAAGTACTCCCTTATAAAGGAAGTCCCTTTTAGGTCACATTCTATATACGGACAGACTCTCTGATTGATAGATAAGGAAAGGAACCTTCTAGTACGCTCTAGATTACGCTTAGTAGGCATGTATTACGCACTGTATTAGGTTTTACTCAGCGACACGTCATACGTAGTCAGCCTTGATGACAGTGCATCAGTCAGCACTAAAGATAAGGCTATTAATAGACACGACGCGTCAGCTCTTTAGTCATAGCCGATTACTTTACACTTAGTAACAGTGTTCAAGCTCCGACTTAATCACAGCCGCAGTAGATACTTAAGCTTGCCTGTAGCGTCCTGAGTGGAACCAACTTGTCCTCTTGGTTCTCCACTCAGGTGCGCATCTTTCTGTACTTCCTTACCGTCTCCAATTGTTACGTTTCGTGCTCGGACTGCCCGGACCGGTTGTGAACTCTGACGTGTTTGTGATGACTCGGCACGTTAGCAGTAATACGTCATGGACTTCGGATCTTACCGCCTCGTGTTGTGCTGACTGATGACCTTCTATTGTTGTACGTGATCGTGATTAGGATTGCTGACTGATGTCCTATTGTTGTACGTGTTCCGGATTACGACGACGGCTGCGCACTCTATTATTAGGATACGCTACTTACGCTATTGGCTACTTACGAGTTCGAGCGGAGTTGGAACTAACTCCCTTACATGTATTTAAGCTCGTAGCACTACGGGCCAGGATCTCCATCTTGGTCTTCTTCCAATACCACCGTCTAACTCGTCTTCTGTGCTAAGGGCCTGTAGTCGCCCTTAAGTGAACTCGCTCCGGCATATCCCTTCGTGACCAAGAGGGATCCCCGTGACACTATCTCCATCTTCCGTCGTGAATGGTAGATTCGCCAGTAGTGCCCTATCCGCCCGGTACCACGTGCCACCTCGTATTCGAATATCTCAACGCCCGAACCGCTCGTCCGACTCACTGCTACTACATCGTCGATAACCTCCAGTGGGAATACGTCCACACCGTTCCAAGTCCCCCCGCAGGAGTACCGATAGAGGAAACTCTTTACACGTATAGGGATTCCACCGGCACGTATCAACCTCATCCCGCAGTCTTCCCACTAGCGGACGTACACAGATTCCACCCCCGAGGGAACCCACATTACAACAGCGCCTAAGTCAGGCAAACGTCCGTGGTAGACGTTACACCAATCTAACTTGTCCTCTTGGTTCTCCACTCAGCCTGCCGTTGTGTGACACCTTGTCTTAGACCTTGCATAAAGGTCTTACGCTGACATACGCTCCACACCGTCTGTAGGTTCTAGCGCGTGATTTATCTCCGCGCCGACGTTGAGTCTTCGCCCTTGACAGTTCACCTCGACTCCACTTGACTCGACGTAGCTGATAGTCATACCGCTACATTAGGACAAGTTCTTCCACACTCCTGAGTCATCTTCGCTCACCAGTCGTGTGTTTCTCCTTCAGGTGGTAGACGTCCACCAGTCCCTTGTGTATTCTACCTCATCTTCTGCCTGGGGAAGTCCGTAAGCAGAATCCGTGCATTTGTGGTGCAGTTGTAGTATCCGTAAAGTCGGTATACACTGTGCTTGCCTTTATTGGGTCTATCTGGTCACAGTAGACTGCTCTGGGCACCGCTTGCAGAACTGGTCACCACGCCAGATAAGCTGCAAGTTGACATTGAGCCGGCCAGGCCTCGCCTGCGACAGCTGTACGCGTACCAACCAGAAGAATTTGAGAGCGCTTCGGCGTGAGAGGCAGCCAAAAGGTCGAGAAGACTGAGGCAGACAGCCTTGTAGTTCCACACATATCCTTACCCCATTCCTGAGTGTTCGGTTATCGCCGCAGCCTCGCGCAGTGTGAAATATCACTGTGTATCAGTCTTGCTTGATCCGACTCTCCCTTCACCTTCGACTTAGCGTTTCGCGGTCGTCGTATCCCGACGTCTTTATAACCACTTTCATCTTTCACCCTGCCTCGCTTCTTCGCGAACACTCGTGCCCGCCTACGACGTCTCTTCAGGAGGAGACAAGCCCTTACACCCCCAACCCAGTTGTCACCAGAAGCCTCTGCTACAGCATCGCTTCAAGTCCTTGAGGAGCCTCGTCCACGCCCCTCATCTCCTACACCGTCATCAGCACTCTCCTCCTCTCCGACAGTCGGGCACCCCTCAGCGGCATCATCTGCAACCCTAGTTAACGACGAGTGGTACGAAGGCTTCCAAGTAGAAGCACCCCCTCGCACCACAGCCGAATCCGTAGTCCAAGCTCTCTACTTCTTCCCTGGTGTGCGCCAGATACTTGAAGACGAGTATCCCGGGAACACGCAAATCCCCGGAACCGAATTCACAATCACAGACCTCATCCTCTTCGCCGAGGAAATAGTCCCAGTACTCTCTCGCCCCCCGTCCCCGATCCAAGAGGACCGTGGCTCCGAAAGGCAAAGCCAAAGCTCGTCTAGCTCAGGCTCACTATCCTCGAGGAGTTCACTCGAAATTCGCCCTCCCTCCCCTCTCTAAGCAAGAGAAGGAATACGCTGGGCGGATACAGGATTGGGACGATCTACATCCCGACGAGCAACTAGCGCTCTTACAGGATTTTAGAGAGGCTCAGTACCGAGCGGACAAAAGGAAACGAGAAGAAGAATTAGAGAAAATGTCGGCGTCGTCTTCCTCATCATCACACACAGTACAGCCGGACCCCGCTCCGGCCCCCGCACCTACAGTACCACCACCCCCTCCCACCATCCAAGACTGCATTAACCTCATCAATCAACTCGGCCTGGCTATGGGCCACCTCGCGCAACAGGTCTCAGACCTAACCCAGCAGGTGGCCGCCACCCAGGCTAAGCCCAAAAAGGTCGGAGGCAAGGATATCGTGGCCCGTCCCAAAGCATGGGACGGAAAGGGCAACTCTACAGACGCCCGCCATTTCCTCGCCGCCTTCCACAACTGGGCTTCCTCACAAGGAGACGCTCTCAATACCTGGGAGCCTATCCTTCAGTCATGGATGCCCATAGAGGAAAGGTGGATCGCAGCTGCTCTCAACCTGATGGAAGGAGAGGCCAAGACCTGGGCCCTCCCATATCTAGAGGCAGCCAACCAAGGTTCATTTCCCTTCGTGGGAATATACGATAATTTCGTAAAAGAATTCAACCGCCGCTTCTCCCCGATGGACGTACGCGACATCGCTAGGGAGGAGCTTAAAAAGACAAAACAAGGGAGGAGGTCCGTTGCCGAATACACGTCAATATTCGAGCAGTACAGCGGACAGACTGGATGGTCGAAAGCCGACCTCCGCGACCGCTTCTACACCGGTCTCAACGACGAGATTAAAGACATTCTCGCCACGACCGAACGGAAGCAAGACACTTTCGACGACCTCAAGGCTACAGCCACGCTCATCGACCAACGTCTCCGCCAGCGCCGCGCGGAAAAGTCCGGAAAGACTAATCCGCCCGCGTCTCACGACCCCGATGCTATGCAAGTTGACGCCACGCGCCAACAAAGTTCGCAAAGCAACAAGGGGAAGGACGAGTTCTTCAAAAACCAAGCGGAGTACAGAAAATGGATGCAGGGGAAGTGTTATGGTTGCGGGTCGAAAGACCACACAAAAAAGGATGGAAACCACGAACGGGACGTCTGCAACTGGTGCCAGAAAGCTGGTCACCGTGCCCCCGTTTGTATGATCAAAATGCTGGGGAAACCCGCCAAAGCGAAAGCTGCGGCTACGACGGAGTCCTCAGCCCCTCCGTCCTCATCCAACTCATCCAGTACGGTGGCAGCAGCCACCCCTTCCAGTACCTCTCAGCCAAAGACGTCTCAGGCAGACGTGGCTAAATTGATGGAGATGGTAAAAAGGCAGCAGGAGACCATTGAGGCTCTCAAGGCGGCTTTTTAGATAAGGGGTCGCGTGTAGCTGCGACCGACCCCTCAAATACAGACTTTGACTCGGCTCCATGTTCTTGTAATATATGTCTCAGAACTCGCCTTGTTTCGGACTCAAATTCTGTAATTCCTACGTACCCAGTGACTGCCTGTAAGTTAGATAGTAGTAGTGCTTCAGTTTCGTCGTCTTCTGTCTCCACATCTACATCTGCCTCCGAGATGAACTTTATCTCTAGTTCCTACTCTAAAATAGCTCCTCAACTGTTACGATTTTCCTTCTCTTTCCCATGGATGCTTCCGTTCCTTGCTTCTTACTTCCGTACCCCACTTTGTTACGCCCATAACTCACCACGCGCCCAACCGTTTCCCACGATCTCTTCGCCGCACGATACGCCTTTATGCCCTCTTCCTTGTATATCAAAGTTCACGGCGCTCCGGTCTCAGCTGACTTCCACATGATCCCGCGCAATTACCTCGTTTCCTACTATAGTTCCGCCTTTGTTCTGTTTTCGCTTTGGACTCCACACATCGCGCCATATGTTTGTTGCGTACAAACATCTTGTAACAGTATATAAGTCGCACACTACCTAGCTTGTACGGTAGACTTGACTTCTTGTGTAATACCACATCGTTGTCAATCCCCGAACGATTTTGGCTCGCTATTTCGCTTGAGCACGACTTTGGTTCGCCATTGCGCTTGAACCCCAGAATTCCCGATTACCACTTGCGTGTCTGAGGAGACCGTGTAGTGCTTATTCATCATCGAACTTAGCCTTGACCGGCTAGCTCACGTCCCGTTACCTTGGCCTGAACGACTTAGTGACGTGCACGTCGCACATAACGTTCCTGTGGTAACGTTACATTAAGTCAAGTCTCGCAACCCTGGCGACTAGTAGGAGTCGCACGAAATTCCAACCGCAGTACATCGATCGGTACTCCACCGATGAACTCTCCAGCCACGAAAAGGGCGCAGTAATCTGGGAAGAAATTCACAACCAAGAAGGGTATTTCATCTTTGACGCCAAAAACCAGGAATATCACCAAGTCCACTACTTCGACGATCTTCGTCTTTGGGCTTACATCGACTACGACCCAAAGCAAGGACGGTGGTACGCCTACAAAGCTGTCCCTCCACAATTCGGCGCAGGACCCCTCGGGTCAACCAACATCACCGGTATTAACGTCGACCCAGACGAATCAACCACCCTCACCCCAGTACAGCCCACGATGGCCACAAACACTCAGGTCGCCACCAGCCTTACTACCGCGGGAGCCTCCGGCCCGAGCGGTGGAGGAACACATGCTAGCGGAGGTCGACCGACTGCTCAGACGAGCGGAGCGCCTCATAGCTCTAGTACCCAACCGACGGCGGGGTCGGGCAGTGGCCCAGCTGCTGGACCTAGTGGAGGCATACATGGTAGCGGTGGAGGCCCATCGGGCGGTGGTGCCCCTGGTGGCGGCGGAAGTGGTCCGGGTGGAGGAGCCCCTGGTGGCGGTCCCCCAGGAGGAGGTGCAATCCCCATGGCCCACCCCGGGGCAGTACCAGCACCGGGAGGGGGCAAACTTGGGGGCAACCCACCACCCATCTTCGATGGAAATCGAGAGGAGAGTCGAAACTTTCTTCGATCCTTTCGAATTTATCGAGGGATGAACCCCACCGTGGACCAGCTCACGGTACCCTATTCGCGAGCCATGACTTTCCTCTCCTATATGAGGGGACATCTGGTGGACGATTGGGTAGATGAGCAAACCGCATGGCTGGACACCCAGATCGCAGGAGGAGTGCTGCACAACGAAGAAAATCTATGGAACACGGTCCTTGACCGGTTCACGAACGCCTACACAGACACCACCGAACGAACCAGAGCGCGCCAAGAAATTGACAAATTGAAGATGATTGGCGAAGACATCGACACGTATATCGCAAAATTCCAGAACCTCACGACAAAAGCCGGCTATAATCCAGACGAAGCCAACGTCATTGAAAAGTTCCAAGCGGGACTCCCCGACAACCTCGTAATCAACGCCATACGCTTCCAACACCCAGTTACGTGGGACCAGTGGAAAGACGCGGCACGGCTTCAGCAAGCTGAATACCTTATGCTAAAGCCATGCCTCACGCGTAACCGACAGAACGAGAAACGGGGAGGTCATACCCGAGATCAGTGGGTCCAAGCCCTCAACAAGGCACGTGACCCGAACGCCATGGATATTAGCCGCACTAGAGCCCGTGCCACCCTCACAGACGCTGAGAAGCAAAGGCTGGTCGCAGAGGGGAGATGTTTTCGATGCGGAGAAAAGGGGCATGTGTCGCGTAATTGCCCACAAAAAGGCACTCGCGCTGCTCAAACCACAAGCGACGGAGGAGTGCCTCCTCCCGTCCCCACTACCCCCGCAGTACCGCCTCCCCCCCTCGTTACTCGAGTCGCCATATCAGCAAACCGCGTACTGTCGAATGATGAAGCGGCTGACGCTCAGATCGCAGCGTTGGCCGCTCAGCCAAAAGAAGTATGGGACCTCTTGGTGGAGAAGCTTTTTGGAGGAAAGGATTTTCCGAATGCCTAAACCCGTCGGCCTGGGCAAAGGCGTTACACGTGTACTATAGCAGATATCGATCTATGCGAATCCCAGTTCTTTTCAAATCTGCAAATGCGACAGCCGAACGACAGGTCCTGTTGGACTCTGGAGCAACCGACAACTTTATTTGTGCGGAACTGCTCAAACGAACGCATCTCGGAACCCGACCCGTCTCCGCCCCCATCACCATATGGAACGTTGACGGAACTTATAACCGAGACGGCGCGATAACCCAGTACACCGATTTAGCGGTGCGGACTGGCGAGCGCACGAAGACGCTTTGTTTCCTGGTAACCAATCTAGGAAAGGACGAAGCGATCCTGGGCTACCCCTGGTTCTCGGCCTTCGAGCCTGAGATAAAATGGAGGAATGCCACGTTAAACGAAGACTTCCAACCGGTCGTAATCTCCAGCCTGAACCTTCAGAGCGACGCCATGCCATTAGAAGCCGCTATCAGAGCTTTGCAGGCATATGGGCTCGATGAGGAGGCATGGGAGCAGGTTGTGAACGAAGAATCGGAGCCGAATATTACCGTTCTGCGAAAGACGACCACCGCATCCGAACTCGCGCAACAAGAAGCGGCAAAGAGGCAGACCCGAACGTTTGAGGAAATGGTTCCTCCAGAATACTGGTCACACCGCAAGGTGTTCAGCGAAGAAGCGTCACATCGATTTCCCCCGTCCCGCGTATGGGACCACGCCATCGAATTACTCCCTGACGCACCCACCGCACTCGACTGCAAGGTGTACCCACTCACCGCAAACGAAGGAGAGGCGCTTACGGCCTTCCTGAACGAACAATTAGAGAAGGGATATATTCGCCCCTCAAAATCCGCTTACGCGTTGCCCTTCTTCTTCATCAAAAAGAAGGACGGAAAGCTGCGTCCAGTACAGGACTACCGACGTCTCAATGAACTCACTATAAAAAACCACTATCCCCTCCCGCTGATTCCCGAACTCGTCGATCGCATCCGAACCGCGCGGCTGTACTCAAAATTGGACATCCGATGGGGTTACAACAATGTTCGTATCCAAGAAGGAGATGAATGGAAGGCGGCATTCAAAACCAATCAAGGCCTGTTTGAACCACGCGTCATGTTCTTCGGCCTCACTAATTCCCCGTCCACCTTCCAAACCATGATGGATACTATTTTCCGCGATCTCATCCTGACGAATGAAGTTGTTGTCTACATGGACGACATTCTTGTCGCCACCGCCGACGACAAACAACACCACCGGAAAGTCCTCCACGAAGTGCTACGACTCTGCGAAGAACACGATCTCTATGTGAAACCGGAAAAGTGCGAGTTCGAAGTCTACGAAACAGAGTACCTAGGCCTCATCATTGGTCACGGGCGGTTACGAATGGACCCTGTCAAAGTCCGAGGGATCCGAGAATGGCAGCCTCCGAAAAGTCTCAAGGAAGTTCGCGCGTTCTTAGGATTCTGCAACTTCTACCGGAGGTTCATACGAGGATTCTTGCAACTCGCCCGACCCCTTCACGACCTCACAAAAAAGGAGACCCAATGGCACTGGGGCGACACGCAACGGAACGCCTTTGAAGACATCAAAAGGCGCATATGCGAGGAACCAGTACTCCTATTCCCAGACCTTACCAAACCGTTCGAACTAGAGGTTGACGCGTCGAATGTCGCGGTTGGAGCAGTGCTAAATCAGCTAGGCTCCGACAAAAAGTTCCACCCAGTAGCATTCCACTCCGAATCGTTCACACAGACGGAACGAAACTACGATATCTACGACAGGGAGTTACTGGCCGTGGTTAAAGCACTACGAGCATGGAGGACATACCTCGTAGGATCCCCTCATAAAGTCATCATCCATACCGACCACGCCAACCTTCAATATTGGAAGGAACCCCGGAAGATCAACCGAAGGATCGCGCGCGAGTTCCTAGAATTATCAGAATACGATTTCATCCTACGACACGTGGCCGGAACAAAGAACGCGCGCGCAGACGCCCTGTCTAGGCGGTCGGACTACGAGTCTGGCGAAGGAGACAACGCTGATGTCATCGTCCTACCAGCGGAAAGGTTCATTCGAGCCACCCAAATGTCATTATGTGATATGGATATCTGGTCACGGGTGGCTCAGAACGCTGGCAGGGAAGAAGTGGCGCGATGGGCCGAACACCATAACCTCAAAAAGCACGACGGGCTATGGTGGAAAGATGACGCGTTAGTCGTTGTCGGGGACAACGATCTTAAGTGGGGGGTAATCACTCTCTTTCACGACTCTCCAAGCATGGGCCACCCTGGAATTGCCAACACACGCGAACTAGTACGACGCGACTACTGGTGGCCCACTATACGAGAAGATGTCGAAGAGTATGTCAAAGGATGTGCCGTATGTCAGGCCAACAAAATTAACCCCCACCGACAAAAACCCCACTTATTTCCCATATCCACGGACCCGGAAGCAGAACCGTTCGAAGTCATTTCTATGGATTTCATCACCAAACTACCTCCGTCCCAGGGATTTGATTCCATCCTCACAATCACAGACCACGATTGTTCGAAAGCCGCAATCTTCATACCGTGCCGTGAAACCATCACAGCTGAAGGAGTAGCACGACTATACCTTCAACACGTATACCCACACTACGGGATACCTCGCAAGCTTATCACCGACAGAGACCCACGATTCACGTCCGCATTCATGAAAGGATTGTGTAGCACATTGGGAATACGACAGAACATTTCCTCCGCATATCACCCCCAAACGGATGGCCAATCGGAACGCACCAACCAATGGCTGGAACAGTATCTACGTCATTGGAGCAACGTTCAGCAGGACAATTGGGCGGAAGCACTTCCAGTGGCACAATTCGCGCATAATTCCTGGCCAAACGCAACCACAAAGCACTCCCCATTCTCGCTCATCATGGGGTGGGAACCACGAACAACATGGGTCTCAAAACCTACGCAAACACCGTCAGTAGACCAACGACTGGAGGAGATGGCCGTACGACGACAGCACGCGCAAGATTGCATTAAGCATGCGCAAGACCTTATGGCCAAGAAGGGAAGAACCCGCTTCATCCCTTACGCCGAAGGGGCCCAGGTGTGGCTAGAAGGGACGAACCTGAGAACATTCTACCCCACCGCAAAGCTAGCCCCTAAACGCCATGGCCCATTCCGAATCAAGAAGGCCTTATCGGAAGTGACGTATGAGTTGGAGCTACCGGTCACATGGAAGATACACCCAGTGTTCCACGCGAACCTCCTCACACCATATAAGGAGACGGAACTGCACGGGGAAAACTTCCCACGCCCTCCCCCTGACCTCGTGGACGGAGAAGAAGAATTCGAGGTGGAGCAGATCATGGGGTCGCGACTCCACGGACGTGGGCGCAAACTACAGTTCCTAGTCAAGTGGAAGGGCTTTCCCATGAGTGATAGCTCCTGGGAACCAGCTGACCATGTCAAACATGCGCCAACTGTAATTGCCGACTTCTATCGCCGCAACCCAACGGCCGATGGAGCAGGGAGAAAGCTATAAAGAAGGCGGTGTTACGCTCCAGCGGGCGTACCTTCCGGAGTTCGGCACTCGACGGGAAACTTGGGGTTCTTGCGGTATCACGGTGGCGACCAAGACTTCGGCTGGTCTATCTTCCTGCCGGATTCTCGAGATCTTGGGACTTGCTGAGTTCTTCTAGGGTTTGGACTATACCGTAGGCGATAACGACGAGGATATGCGTAACGCGGGTGGCAACGAAGAAGAGGAGAACGTGCTCAAGCAAAGGAGACAGGATCGGAGAGGGGACAACTATACAGGGGCTGCCTGTATCTGCTTCGGTCTACTTGTAGGCTGGTAGAATACAAGAAGTCAAGCTGAGGAGTATCAGCGAGACTGGGATGCTACTTATACACTTCCAAGGAGCTTTCAAGCTCAGCTTGGAGTCCGAAACCTAGTACGTATCGTCCAATCGTAAGTGAAACAACACGAGTCAGGGGCATACAGTCACAGGGTTAGCAATGAGGCAAGGGTGAAACGGGGTCAGAAGTCCATCAATCAGTGGCTGAAACATACAACTCCTGGGCGCATCACGCCACAGGCACAATCAGACAATCCATCAGAAACTAGGAACCATACAGCCCATGAGGCAGATCCAATCACGATCCAGGCACAAGCTCATCTGGATCCTTCTGGTGCGAGTCTAGACCAGGTCACGTGCCAGGGTCACGTGACGGGCGCTTGACGTTTTCTCGGCTATTCCCAGGGCGCTTGCCAGCCCGGGTCACGTTCGTAATGCAGGATATTTCCGGGGTCGATGCCTTCACTTCTGGCAGCTGCAGCCCATTCTGCGCGATATTCCTCGGCGGTGCTGTACGAGTCTGTACTGGTGGCGCGGGGTGCGAGGCGAAACGCAACAGGCGGGGAGTAAAGGACGATTTCCGTATCCCCACCCACTATGACAACTCCCACTTCCAACACTGCCCCAGCCAACGACCGACCTCGCCCACCGTCAGCTCTGATTCTCAAGCGACTCACAGTCCCCTCGCAGTCTGAAGGTATCCCAACTCCGTTCGTATCCCGAACACCCTATTCAGTTGTCCCTTCACGACCCCCGACCCCCGTCCTTGCCATCACTCTCAACGTCTCACCCACTAGCCCCACACCTCCTCCATCGTCCCCACCACCGCTCGAGCCAGCAGTAGCTCCGCTTCTTGAGGCGCCGCCTGGCCTCACACCTGTTGTTCCCCTGTCCCAACTAGCCTCAGAACTCTCGCACCCTTACTCTCTCACACCGGCTGTACTCCCGCGTCGACTTTGGCCCGACCCTCGTCTTGCATCTTTAGATGACGACGAGGAACCGGTCGACGAGGGGGAGGACGAGGAATCTGACGACCCCGGATTACCATTTTTCACTAACGCCACCGACACTCCGTTTTTCTTCCCCCTCATGATCCCTTTGGAAGACGATACCACGAAAGTCCTGGCACGGTATATTTACTATCGCCGGGATTATCGCGAGATTGTCGGAACCTTAGGAAGAGGCAAGCCGTGTTACTGTCAAGAGGTCTACTTGTCTACGCCCCGTCCTACCACTATGCACCCCGCCATCTCCCCCCATCAGCTCGCTGTCTTTAGTCCGCAAGATCCCCGCGCCGTCACCATTAACGAGGTCCTGAGCGAACTCAAAAACCCCCGTCTGTCGGCGGAGGTTTCGAGGTTGCGGCAGTGCCTTGGGGACAAAATCGCCCTGGACGCGCGGCGGGCGGACCTGCGACGGCTTGAACAAGAAGCCACGCGAGACCAGTTCCATCTAGACCTTACGCTGGAGGGCATCACCAAACGCCTGCAGTACGCAGGCGCCATTCCACTCATAACCGACAAGTTCGTTGAGCTTACCACTCGCCCGGTACGCCCCCGCCACCTCTACCCCGAGCTCCCTCTTGTGCCCCGACGAGGTGGGCCCGTAGAGATGCCGCGCCTCGTGGACGGGCCCAGCCGCACGCAGAAGCGACGAAAGTGCTATCTGTGTAAGCAGCGGGGTCACAAGATGAGCGAATGTCCGAACCGACCCCCATCCGGGGTATGTACATGGTGCGCGAGTCGAGCCCATGAGTCGGCTAACTGCCTTATCCACCGACTCGCCCCCATCACACCCGCATTCGAGGAGCCCTCCGAACGCCCTCGATGGTGCGGGAAGTGCCTTCGGTTCGACGCACGACACGATGAGATAGAGTGTCCACAGTACGAGATGTGCCGGCGGTGTGGGGAGCGCGGGAGGTATCTATTCCTCCGCCGACATGTTTGCCCGGTGGATAACCGGGACGACGAGACTAACGACCCCAGCGCTGACGTATATGACTATGTCGGCAGTGACTGAAGTCGTGGCGACTTCAGTTCTAACAGGGGGGTAATGTTACGATTTTCCTTCTCTTTCCCATGGACGCTTCCGTTCCTTGCTTCTTACTTCCGTACCCCACTTTGTTACGCCCATAACTCACCACGCGCCCAACCGTTTCCCACGATCTCTTCGCCGCACGATACGCCTTTATGCCCTCTTCCTTGTATATCAAAGTTCACGGCGCTCCGGTCTCAGCTGACTTCCACATGATCCCGCGCAATTACCTCGTTTCCTACTATAGTTCCGCCTTTGTTCTGTTTTCGCTTTGGACTCCACACATCGCGCCATATGTTTGTTGCGTACAAACATCTTGTAACAGTATATAAGTCGCACACTACCTAGCTTGTACGGTAGACTTGACTTCTTGTGTAATACCACATCGTTGTCAATCCCCGAACGACTTTGGCTCGCTATTTCGCTTGAGCACGACTTTGGTTCGCCATTGCGCTTGAACCCCAGAATTCCCGATTACCACTTGCGTGTCTGAGGAGACCGTGTAGTGCTTATTCATCATCGAACTTAGCCTTGACCGGCTAGCTCACGTCCCGTTACCTTGGCCTGAACGACTTAGTGACGTGCACGTCGCACATAACGTTCCTGTGGTAACGTTACATCAACCAGTCTTAAGGACATCGGTTTTGAGTGTAGCCGTGCCGCAAGTGATGAATTCTGATGCAGCACTTTCATCTTCATTTATTATTCCCGAAACGAAAGATAAAAAATCACATTTTCATATTAGTGTCTATTTATCCGGACGTCATCGTACTGTAAAAGTAGCAGCAATGGTAGATTCTGGGGCAACCTCGTTGTTCCTAGACAAAAAGTACGCTGACCGCCATAAAATGTTGCAGATTCCTCTTGAGAGTCCAATCCTTCTATATAATATAGACGGGACCCTCAATGAAGCCGGCAGTATCACCCATAAAGTTCGACTAAAACTCAAAGTTGGACCAACCGAGGAAAAATATGACTTTTACGTCACCTCGCTCGGACCAGAGAATGTCATTTTAGGACTGCCTTGGCTAAGGAATCGGAATCCGCAAATAGATTGGCAGGAAGGCACAATGCGTCTCGACTCCTCCGCTGAAATAGCGCCCGAGGAGCACGAGATAGAGGTGACGCGCATCATGGCGAACCGAATGGAACGCCGCCGTCTCCTTGTGGAGAAAGTGCTGGACACAGTCCATGACGAAGTCTTCTGTCTAGCAGGCTTTACGTACTCTCAGCAGATCGCCGAGAAAGCCATTAATGCTAAACCTAAGAAGACATTCGAAGAAATGGTACCCCAACACTATCGTGACTTCGCAAAAGTATTCTCCGAGGAGGAATCCCAGAGACTCCCCGAGCATCAACCATGGGATCACGCCATCGACCTGGAACCCGATGCAGTCAGGCATTGGAAGGTCAAGACGTACCCCATGTCACCCGCAGAACAAGTGGAATTGGATAAGTTCCTGGATGAACACATTAGTAAAGGATACCTAGTCCCGTCTAAGTCACCGATGGCATCTCCAGTATTCTTTATCAAAAAGAAAGACGGAAAGCTCCGCCTTGTCCAGGATTATCGGCGTCTTAACAAGATAACCATTAAAAACCGATACCCACTTCCACTCGCGGCTGATATTATTAATCGGTTGAAGGGAGCAGAATACTTCACTAAGTTCGACGTGAGATGGGGCTATCATAATATTCGAATCCGAGAAGGAGACAAATGGAAAGGTGCTATTGTCACCAATCGCGGACTATACGAACCAAAGGTCATGTACTTTGGAATGACCAATAGTCCTGCTACCTTCCAAGCCCTCATGAACGCCGTATTCGCGGATCTTATCGCACAAGGAGAGGTCGCCGTCTATATGGACGACATCCTGATCTATAGTCACGATTTGAAACACCATCGAAAAGTTGTAAGAGAGGTGTTACAAAGACTACAGGATCACGACCTCTACCTTAAACCTGAAAAGTGCGATTTCGAGAAACGCGAAATGGAGTATCTCGGGATGATTATAACCCCCGGAGAAGTGCGGATGGACCCTGGCAAGGTCTCCGCAGTAAGGGAGTGGCCAACCCCAACAACCCTGAAAGAAGTAAGGGCTTTTATTGGGTTCGCCAACTTCTATCGTAGGTTCATCAAGGACTTCGCGGCTATTGCCCGACCCCTGCATGACCTCACGAAGAAGGACACTCCATGGCACTGGAATCCGGAACAGCAGAAAGCTTTCGACATACTGAAAGAACGCTTCGTACAGGAACCTATCCTACGAGTGTACGATCCGCAACTACCCACGCATGTCGAAACAGATGCATCCGGATTTGCTACAGGCGGCATACTCACTCAGAAGTATCCCGATGGTCTTTGGCACCCTGTCGCGTACCGCTCAGAATCTATGAGCAAAGAGGAACGCAACTACGAAATATATGACAGGGAAATGCTCGGCTTAATCCGCGCCTTAGAGGATTGGAGACACTTCCTCGAGGGCATCTCCTTTGAAGTAATTACTGACCACAAAAATATGGAATGGTGGGCCAGTATGAAGGACTTAAATCGCCGGCAAGCCCGCTGGGCGTTGTACTTAAGTCGCTTCACCTTTAAAATCACTTACAAGAAAGGAGACTCTATGCAAGCCGATGCATTAAGCCGATTTTCTAGAGACCACGTTAAGGATAACGAGGACAATCGCCAGGTTCAAGTACTAAAACCTGAGCATTTCCTCAATGCCGCACAAGCTCACTTCGTGCCCGAAGTAGACTCCCTGGGCAGTCGCATTAGACTCGCATCCATAAAAGAAGCCGAAGTCATCGAGGGTCTTAAATCACTGCAAAAGACCGCTCCAAAGGCTCTTACGGATGGAGTTGCGCTGTGGGAGGAAGAAGACGGTTTAGTCTATCACAGGGGGAAACTTTACGTTCCCAACGACCGGACTCTACGTCGCGACGTGGTAAAATCATGCCACGATACTACGACAACCGGTCACCCTGGAAAGAACGGAACCATTGAGCTGGTCAGCCGCTATTATTGGTGGCCACGCATGGCAGGCTTCATTGCCTCATACGTAGAAGGATGTGATCGATGCCAATGCTATCGCAAAGATCTCCACCCAAAAGCACTCATTCAGCCCCAAGAAGTACCAGAGGGTCCATGGCAGATTATCGGGATCGACCTAATCGGTCCCCTGCCTGTGTCACGTGGAAAGGATATGATCCTTAACATAGTGGATCATTATATGAAACAGATCCATCTATTCCCAGTGACCTCTCAAATCACGGCTGATGGGGTGGCATCCATCTACTTTGAGCAAGTCTTCCCCTTGCACGGGATCCCGCATAAAATCATAAGTGACCGCGGACCCCAGTTTGCTGCAAGGAGCATGCGTGCCCTCTATAAGCGACTAGGGATAGACGCAGGTCTTACTACAGCCTATCACCCGCAAGCTAATGGACAGGTAGAGCGCAAAAATCAAGAAGTGGAAGTCTACTTGCGCTTGTTCATTAGTAAGAGACAGGATGATTGGGCAGACCTGCTCCCTACGGCGGAATTCGTGATAAACAGTAGGCTCAACTCAGCTACGGGTCATACCCCCTTTGAGCTACTCTACGGTTACACGCCGGATTTCACAATTCCCGCCGGTAGACCTATGGGCATCCCGACGCTCGATAAGCGTCTTCAAAAGCTGGTTTCCTCTAGAAAGGATGCAGAGGCTGCGCTTCGCTTAAGTAAACAGCGAATGATTGACCAAAGACATAAGTCTTATGTCTTCAAGGTCGGAGATAAAGTCTGGCTGCAAGCCAAGCAGATCAAGATTCATCAGCAGTCGTCCAAATTGGGTCCTAAGCAATTAGGCCCATTTGAGGTCACTGAAGTACTAAGTGACGTCGACTACAGGCTTGCACTCCCACCTGCGCTACGGATTCACGATGTATTCCACGTGGATCGCCTCTCTCCCTATAAAGGGAATGAAATTAATGGCCTGCTACCGCCTCCTCCTGATCCAGTCGTTATTGAGGGAGAAGAAGAGTACGAAGTAGACCACATAAGAGATTCAAAGCTCTTTGGTCGTACTCTGAAGTACCTCGTTCGCTGGAAAGGATATGGCGAAGGCGAGGACACATGGGAGCCCGCAAAGAATCTAGCAAACGCCCCAGAAAAAGTTGAGCAGTTCCATCAACAGAACCCAGGCGCTCCTAGAAAAATAGCGGCTCTCCTATACGCGTCCTTACCTTGGCAGAATCCATTTGTTAACACAGAGGCCAACGCGGACGTCAGCCCTTAAGGAGGGGGGTGATGTCACGGACGCGCTCATTTTCGCCTTTTGTGGATCACGTGACCTGCCATCACGTTCTCTAGTTAGTCACGTGAAATATCGTGCACTTCTGATCACGTGACCATGGGAAAGTACTCCCTTATAAAGGAAGTCCCTTTTAGGTCACATTCTATATACGGACAGACTCTCTGATTGATAGATAAGGAAAGGAACCTTCTAGTACGCTCTAGATTACGCTTAGTAGGCATGTATTACGCACTGTATTAGGTTTTACTCAGCGACACGTCATACGTAGTCAGCCTTGATGACAGTGCATCAGTCAGCACTAAAGATAAGGCTATTAATAGACACGACGCATCAGCTCTTTAGTCATAGCCGATTACTTTACACTTAGTAACAGTGTTCAAGCTCCGACTTAATCACAGCCGCAGTAGATACTTAAGCTTGCCTGTAGCGTCCTGAGTGGAACCAACTTGTCCTCTTGGTTCTCCACTCAGGTGCGCATCTTTCTGTACTTCCTTACCGTCTCCAATCTAACTTGTCCTCTTGGTTCTCCACTCAGCCTGCCGTTGTGTGACACCTTGTCTTAGACCTTGCATAAAGGTCTTACGCTGACATACGCTCCACACCGTCTGTAGGTTCTAGCGCGTGATTTATCTCCGCGCCGACGTTGAGTCTTTGCCCTTGACAGTTCACCTCGACTCCACTTGACTCGACGTAGCTGATAGTCATACCGCTACACAGGTCGAGATGGGGAACGCTCAAGCTCTGGGAGAGCTTGGCGAAGCCGATCGACTTTGGCCGTCGTGAACAGGACCTCGTTGACCCGCTGACCGTCTTGGGAGAGGATCCACCAGGTGGCGGGGTTGCTGGTGCCGTCGTCGTAGGAGGCGGGGATTGTGGACTGGAGGGCGTCGACGACCTCTTGATAGGTGAGTGGTCCCGCGTTTCGGGCAACACGAGAGATGGCCTTGGCGGAAGAGGGAAAGGACATGGTTGTGAAAATGGAAGAGAAGAGGGCTCCAGTGTGATGAAGGTGAAGTGGGGATGGGGAGTGTCCTTCCGTTCTTCCTGTCTTTAAGCTGCTCGTGAGTCGGGGGTTCAATGATTTGTACTCAGCTATGGCGTCATCTGCGAACACGTCGTTCCTGTCGACCCACTGGTTTTCCGAGTCGGGGTATCCTTTCCACTTGATCAGGTACTGGAGGCGTTTCCTTCTGCCGAAGTGCCGGTGGTCTAGAATTTTCTCGACCTCGTATTCCTCTTCCCCTTCTACTAGATCTGGTGGTGGGTGCTGGAAATTTTCTCCGTGCATGAGCGTTTCGCGATAAGGCGTGAGAAGATCAATGTGAAACACGGGGTGGATACTCCACTGCGTGGGAAGTTCCAATTGATAGTTTACCGGAGATAGGACTCGTGTGATTTTGAAGGGGCCGTGCCGTCTTGCCGCGAGTTTGGTCGTTGGTTGATTGGTCCTTAGATGTCGTCCTTCTAACCACACATACTCTCCGATTCGGAGATGGGGGGTATTACGGTGCTTCACCCACATCAATTGAGC
Organism: Lactarius vividus; assembly: GCA_021527035.1. NCBI lineage: Eukaryota > Fungi > Basidiomycota > Agaricomycetes > Russulales > Russulaceae > Lactarius > Lactarius vividus. The sequence continues at coordinate 22,661 of JAKELG010000166.1, read as the reverse complement.
CTTTTTGATGAGTTCATGCGCTTCCCTCCGAGCTTCTCGGAATTGCTCGAGCCTCGTGGTGACCTGGGGAATGGGAGAGGGCTTATCGAGCCAATCAGCGCGCGGGTCGTAGCCCATGAGAAGGGAGAACGGGGACTTCCTTGTGGCCTCGTGGGGCCAGTTGTTATGCGCGAACTCCGCTATTGGCAAAAATGCCGCCCAGTTATCTTGACGCTCGTTTGCCCAGAAGCGAAGATACTGTTCCAACCACTGATTGGTACGTTCTGATTGTCCGTCTGTTCTAGGGTGGTACGCCGTGGATATGTTTTGTTGGATTTCCAGGATCCGACATAGCTCTCGTGTGAACTTGGAGGCGAATCAGGGATCCCGGTCACTGATGATCTTTGACGGTAGTCCGAATCGCTTGAAGACGTGAGTGACATAAAGCCCGGCCGTTTCTTCAGCTGTGATCTCCTCGTTGCAGGGGATGAAGACGGAGGCCTTGCTGCAGTCATGGTCAGTTACGGTCAAAACAGAGTCGTATCCTTGTGATATCGGTAGTTTAGTAATGAAGTCAAGGGCGATGGTTTCGAAGGGCAAGGCGTCCTCTTTTGGTGTGATGGGCACGAGCGGAGCTTTTGTGGGTCTAGTGTTGACTTTGTGTCGTTGGCATTCGGCGCATCCTTGTACATAATTTCGGACGTTGATTTTCAATTCCGGCCACCAATATCTTCGTTCCACTAGTCTTGTGGTTCGTGCGATTCCGGGATGTCCATGTACCGGGGGGTTGTGATGTGCAGCGATGAGTTCCCGTTTCTCGTTTAGAGGTCCTGTAATGACGTACTTCCCTTGTCTATACCATGCTCCGTTTACACATTTCAGCTGCTGAGGGTCCACCCAGTATCGTAGGATCATTTCCGTTTGTGGTGGGTCTCGCATCGCCTGTACCACTGTTGCTCGTGCGAAAACATCCTCTGGTAGTACTGTTACGCCTTCGTTGTCCTTTTCTCCTTGATTGTAGTCGGGACGTCGGGATAGTGCGTCTGCGCGTCCATTTTTCTTTCCTGGGATGTGGTGAATCTCGAAGTTGTATTCCATGAGTTCAAGCACTTCCCTGGCGACTCTTCGACTAATCTTTTGCGGTAACTTCCAATACTGGAGGTTCATGTGGTCTGAGTAAATTTTAATCTTGTGCGGTGATCCGGCCAGCAGTGGTCTCCAGTTTCGAAGGGCCTTGACGATTGCGAGAAGTTCTAGGTCATATATGTCGTAGTTTCTTTCCGCTTCGCTGAGTGTGGCCGAGTAGTAGCCTATTGGGTGTCGTTTACCGTCTTCTTTCTTTTGTAGTAGTACTGCTCCAGTTGCGAATCCCGAGGCGTCCACTTCGAGTTCGAATGGGTCGTCAAGTTTGGGATGCGCGAGTACTGGTTCCTCCGTGACTAGTGTCTTGAGTTTCTGGAATGCTCTATCTTCTTCGTCTGTCCATCTCCACTCTGTGTCCTTTCGCATGAGTTTGTTGAGCGGTTTGGCATGTGTGGCGAAGCCGCGAATGAAGAGTCGGTAAAAATTGCAGAAGCCTAGGAATGAGCGTACGTCACGGACCTTCGTGGGTGTTGGCCAGTTTTTGATGCCGGAAATTTTTACCGGGTCCATACGTGTTACCCCCTTTTCAAGGATTACCCCCAGGTAATCCATTCGCGGCTTGTTGAAGAGACACTTCTCGAGTTTGAAGTAGAGGTCGTGTTCTAAGGCCACCTGTAGCACGTCGCAGACTGCTTCCTCGTGTTCCTTTTGTCCTGTGGGATCCCTGGTCGCGATGCCGATGTCGTCCATGTAAACCCGTATGATTGTTCCCTTGGCTTCGTGTTTTATGATGGTGTCTCGATAGATCGTGTTCATCATGGTTTGGAAGGTCGCCGGGGAGTTGGTGAGTCCGAAATACATGACCGTAGGTTCGAAGAGTCCGTACTGCGTTTTGAAAGCTGCTTTGTATTCATCCCCTTCCTTAATACGTACGTTGTTGTACCCCCATCTGACGTCCAATTTTGTGTAGGTGTGCGCTTGGCTGAGGTCTCCAATGAGGTCTGAGATAAGGGGTAGGGGGTATTGGTTGCGAATGGTGACGGCATTGATCTTTCTGTAGTCTTGTACTGGTCGCAGTTTCCCGTCTTTCTTTTTGATGAAGAAGAAGGAGGATGCGTAGGGGGACTTGGATGGGCGAATGTATCCCTTTTTCAGCTGTTCGTCCAGAAATTCCCTGAGCTTGCCGTCTTCCTCCTGCGTCATAGGGTAGACTTTGCAGTCGATTGCTTGTGGGGTGCCTTCTTTGAATTCGATGGCGTGGTCCCATGGTCTGGAAGGGGGGAATCTATTGGACGCTTCTTCACTAAAAATCTTCGCGAATTGTTGGTAAGTCGAGGGAAGTTCTACTTCATCACGGAACTGCTTAGCTTCGATGGCTAGTTCTGTGGCTGTAGTACGTAGGTGGCTTTCCTCTTCTAATTCCGCCACTACGTCTTCCTTTTCTTCCTTCGTGAGGACACTTCCTATGACGTGGTCCTCTTGCTTGGGGTTGATAGATCGTATAACGACTGGGAGCATTTTTTCGTGTATGGTGGCGTATCTCCAGTTGATGGTGGGTTCGTACGTTGCCAACCAGGGGTATCCGAGTACTAGGTCTTCGTTTCCCAGATCTGTGACTAGGAAGCGCATTTTTTGTCGTCGCTGGTTAGTTTGTACTTCGAGATCGATGAAATGGGTGATACTGCCCGCTTTGTTTTCCGTGTTATCAATGTTCCATATTTTTCGAGGGTGGTCCAGTGTCTGGAGCCCTAGACCCATCCTTTTCGCGAACGAGGGGCGTATGAAGTTGTCCGTCGCCCCAGAGTCCACTAAAGTTTTTATGTCGGCCATTGCGTAGTTCGTGCGAATCGAGACTGGGATTCTAAGAGATCGATAGCGAGTCATGATTACAGAATTACAGTTAACCGCCCTCACCCAGGCCGATGGGTTCAGGCGTTCTGAAAACCCTCTTTTCCCCACATTTCTTGGAGGATGAGGTCCTTTACGTCGTCTGATTCTCCCGCTACTCCTGCTAGCCAATCCTTGGCCCTTTGTTGCGGTGGCGCGGAACTTGCTGCTCTGGCTAGTGCGGGTGGCTCTTCTTGCGAGTAGTAGTTGGTGTCTGCCATTCGACTAGTGGTTGCTCGGCGGCGTGGCTGTTGGCAGTTGCGTGAGAAGTGCCCCATCTGGTTACAGTTGTAGCAGACGACTGTCCTCATGTCTCGAGGTGGGGGCCCTCCTCCTCTTCCGTATCCCCCTCTTTGCGGTCTTGGAATGAAGGGGCGATTCTGGTCGCCGACTTCCGCTACTCGTGCGCGCGTTCGATCGGCGGACGTGTCCATTGCGTTTGGGTCATATCTGGGCGGTGGTGGCCCTCGTGGTGGTCCCCAATTGGGAGGTTGTGGTCTCCATCGTGGTTGGGCCGACGAGGAAGGCATTTTGGTTTTGAAATTGTCTAACCGTGCCTTCATGTGGATGTACTGTTTTTGTCGCCGCAGGGCGCACCGTTTCCAATCTTCGAAGGAGTGGGGTTCGTCGAGTTCGTACACCTTCATGAATAATGCTCGGGGTAGTCCCGCCGTAAATCGATCGATGGTTTGGCGGTCGTTCAAATTGTAGTGAGCCTTTCTTGCTAGTTGTTCGAATTTTACCACGTACGCATCGATATCCTCTCCCGTCATCTTAACTCCCTTTTGTAGTTCCGCTTGTGCTTGCTCTTCTTTGAGTATATTTGAGAACCGTTTGGCGAATTCTGTCGCGACATGGTTCCATAGTGTCTGGGAGTATTGACTTACTCCTCGTCGCACTTCTCGATTGAGCCATTCGAGGATGGACAGCGTCCATTCGCTGACGTTGATTCCTTTGACATACCCCAGGAAGAGAAGGGATCGTCGGTACTCGTTTTGCATGATAGGGGCGTCGAGATTCATCCCCCAGTAGACGTGCCATTGTGTGAGGAATGCTTCGTATTTAGTACGGTCTCCATCGAATACGGTCGGGGGTTCACCTGATAGCCTGTCCGACCCGTGTCCCCCTCCTGGAGGTCCTCCTGCTAGAGGTCCCCCCGGCGGAGGTCCTCCTCCGTTCGGTGGTCGACCTCCTCCTGGAAATCCTCCTCCGGTTGGGCCTTGACCTGGGAATCCGCCTGGAAGTCCTCCTGGTGGTGGTGGTGGTCCTTCTGGTGGGTCCGGGTGGTCTGGTCCTATTGCTCTAAAAAGGGCTGCGTCGTCAGCCGTCATTCGATGTCCGGTGCCAGGGTTGATGGGGTTAAGGATGGCTTCGGCTTCCTCCCTGATGCGTTGCACTTCTTCCATTGCCTGTGTTTCGGTTGCTGTAGCCATAGGGCTTCGGATATGAATCTCTTCTGGTACTGTAATATGTAGTGACTCAGCTATGTGTGCCAGTAAACTCGAGTCGTCTCCTGTTCCTGGTCGTATTTCACTTTCTGTGGCCGTGTGTTCTTCTACTGGTTCTTCGTGGCTTGATTCCGAGGATGCGCGTTCCCTGGGTGCCTCTTCTTCTTCGCTACTACTACTGTCGCCGTCTAACGACCCCCAGTCGTCTCCGTGAAGCTCTCTAGAGTCGATGTCGCAGCGGTAGTGTCTTCCTGCTGGTCTAACAACGTCCCACCGGTTGTCTATGGGGTTCCACGTAATCTCCGTCCAGCAGAAGTTGGAGTAGTTGAATTCAACTGGTCGGTATCTGATTGCCTCTCCTGGGAAGTCTACGAAGTATCCGGTGTCTCCTCTGTATTCTCTCCACCTGGCTGCGCCTAGGAATCGTCGCGGTACTGATCGTTCTCCTCTAGTTTCAAGGGTATAGGTTCGAAAGTTTCTCCACTGGTCTCTTGTTGTGAACGCCACGGTTGGCTATCTTGGTCTTAATGTAACGCTACCACAGCGTTTAGTTCGACTTGAACTCGGGAAGGCGTTCACGACTTAGCTGGTTGGAGACACGCGCGTAGTGTCTCGCTGATCCCGTAGAATACGACTAAGGCAATCCACAGTATACGCCCTAGTAGTACCAAGGCAACTCCAACTTGACGCGTCGAAAGGGCCAGGTCTTAGACTTCGAAGGTCAAGACGGTAAGGCAAGGAAACTTCTGAAGAGACGAGTAATAGAGTGGTATTTGAGAAGAAGACCAAGATAGCGTGTCTTGGTCTTCACAGCCCACTATTTATACATATTGCAGAGGTAGCTTTAAAGCTCCTCTTGAACGTAACGACTACTAGCAGTAATAGCTCGAACCCTACTACCACTATCCTAGTAATGAGTCATGCTAGCAATCACATGCTAACACGACGTGCTGACTGATCCTACTGTCCATGACTAATTTCTACTTACTACCGTAGTCATAACCGTATAGTAAGCGTCCGTATCCACTCTTCGTACCGTATGTATGAGTCCTTGGGTCTGTCCGCAACACTCTCCCTTAACACCTACATCGCCATCTTTCCCGTCAAAACATGCACTGGATGATACACAGGACGTCGAGATGATGTCATGTCCCATACCACATCAGCGAAGACCCAAGTCCCAGCGCAAAGCATCTTTGCTGATGATACTGCAAAATCTGCAAGAACTCAAGTTTACCGCTGTCGACCTTCTTATGGCTATCGTTGATGGGAATGGCGATTTTGAGGGCTTTCGAAATGCCTTGTTTTCACCTAAGAACTGCACTTCGCTTGTTGAGCTCTTGGACCGACTGATTCAAGACGACAAGGGCAAACCTATTGTCGAGAAGTGGATGTCCCCACATGCACTCCATCTGGTCTGTGAAAAGGTCCATGTTGAAATGGAGGCAGCAAAACCCCATCTCCGGATGAACACAACTGACGTCTCTCCAGAATTCATAGAGCAATGGGACATACATCAAATCATGGAGCCCTTGGCTACGCCTACACTGAGGTCTGTCCTGGAAGCTGCGGTGGAATCAAAAGTCTCTGTTGCTAAGTCTAAATCCACCAAATCAAAGAACCGGTTTACGGCCTTGCTTATCATAATGGCTCAGATTCATTACTTGCGATCTTGGAACTCTGCGAGGGTGCAGATTGGTCTTGGTTTACAGGCTTGGGCATGTGGGACATCGAGACAAATGATCGACGTCTTGCACCGAACGGGTCTCACAGTCTCATATAAAAGTATCTCAAACTTGGTACTGAAACTGGCAGATCGCTCTATTGAGAGGGCGAAGGCTGCATCGCTGCTTCCTCATGCCCTTGCATACGACAATATCAACATTTCTAGTTCTATCTATGTCGAACAGGGGCCTAATACCATGAGCAAGGTCCAGTCTGGTACATTTGGCGTGATCTATGAGCTTCTTAATGCTCGTGCTGAGGACATGAGCATAGTGCCCTTAGTCAATAACCTGCGGCGTTCATCTCCTCTGGCTCTCTCTGACCTTCGGATGACACCTCAGGGCAGGCAGTCTTACATTTCACAGACGGCAGTAACCATCGTCCAGATCCTCATGAAATACGTCAAGGGCTTTGAAACTCAACAATCCGACACGATACTGCAGCATCCCAAGAGACGGCCTCTTCCGGTTGGACACAAGACCATTTTCCATCCTCTTCGGGCCTCCACAATTGAAGAGGCTAGCATTGATGGTAATCTCTTAGTGCACGACGATGTTTATCTGGTACAGCTAAAGCGGTCACCGGACGAACTCGACAATGTGGCTATCCCGACATTCAATGACCAACTGACAAATGCGCGGATTCGGGGTGGACAGCAGATCCGCCGGAAGGATGTCTCATACTGGGAACGTCGCGAGGTTTTTCAGCTGGCATTTGGTAGTTTTCACCTGGCCATGAATCTATTGTGGTGTGTTCTCGAGACCCACCGGGGAACAGTGAAACAAACGGGTAGCTTAACACAACTCTTTGCTATTCTTGAGAAGACCCGACTTGGTGGCGAACATCCAGACTATCACACATTATTGTCTGCACTGACGCAGATACTCCACGGCCTTGTCCTCAACGCTTGGCGCACCGAATGTGCCTATTCGTCACTTGCTGCTTTTGCTAAGGCCAGCCCTACGCCCCAAGACTTGCTGGACTGTGCATGTCGTATTATTGAACGACACACTGTTCCAGAACCAGTTTTTGAACCCATAAACCCAAAGCCGCCTCCTACCGACCCGTTCTCTGGAGCTGGAATCACGGAACCAGCCACAGACATCGTACACAACAACATCGTCTTACTAACACGTGATCTCCTCTATGTGGCAGAGCTGATTGACGCTATCGCTACTGGGGATTTTGGTCGGGTTGAAGACATCCTACCGACTCTCGCATGTATGTTCCGAGGCTCTGGATCCAACAATTATTCAACAGAGATACTCCATCTCATATTCAATATCAAGGAAGTCTGGACCCCCGCATTTGCGTATGTCTTGTCCATATTGCCTCCTTTTTTTTCAATTCCTGACTGTTATTCCCAGAGACATCATCCGCGACAACATGCTGGTGAACCCATCTGGTCTTCCCGGACATGCTATGGGAATTGACATGAACATCGAACATTTGATTCGATATCTCAAAGTACGTTGTCTTTTCTTCTGTATCTACGATCTACAAAGGCTCAGAGATGTCATGAATAGACACTATTTGCGGCCAAGGGAATATATTCCAACTGGGATCGCCTCGGGAACATTGCAGCTGGTATCAACTACCTACAACTCATAAAAAAGCAAGTTACTAAGTCATTAAAGTCTGGTTATCGAGGGTCCACACACACAGACGTTGATACGTCTGCCCTTGTCTGGAGGATTGCAAATAAAGCGAGCGAGCTCGACCTTCAGTACACAATTCCCGGCCGTGGCACTAACTCAACTACACGCCCAGTTGTAGATATCCTTACAACCGGGTACAGGAAGTTTCAGACATCGTCACTGGCAACATTCAACAAGAAGCTTGCTGATATGAGGCAAGGGAAACCAATGGCAAGCCAATCCGAGGTTGATGAGATCGCACCATGTCAAGTAACGGAGAGTGTTGATGCCGCTGAGTTAGAGCACGTGGGTTCTGAGGAACTCTCAGAACTTCATGATGATTAAAAATGGTATAAATGTTACACTACTTTCGTTTTCGCTTACGCTGTGTTGTTGACTGTTCTGTAATACACGCCTTTTCATTCTCGAAGTGGGCGATAACCTCAAACACCTTTGCAGACCATTCTGCAGACCATTCAGCGGACTCTCCCAACAATGCTGTTATATCTTGTGCAGTCTTCACGGTTTTTGGGTTGGCACGTACCAGAGTCTCGCGCTGTGAACTTGAGAGGATGAAGTCGGGTGGACGGACAGAGCGGGCAGGATCCGCTGAATGCTCGCGCTTCAGCCATTCAATGAGACAGCACTCAAGTGGCCAGCGTTCTTTTTTAGGGCGATAAATGTTATGTGGCCCGCGTTTTGGCTTTTGCTCAGTAGAAAGAGATGGGGGAGTGATGGCAAGCTTCCCAGGGAGGAATTCTTGAAGGCCGAAACGAGACCCGTCACAGTCCATAGCGTTACAACAGTACATTGTAGTATGTGCGAGTGCTTGTCATGGGAAAAACTAAATCAGTCCCTATAGCAAAAATAGTTATCCATACCTGACGAGGACTTGTCATCCAGATACGAAGCAAACTCAGCGCGAAGACAAGTGGTGCTCTTCACCAATTTGAGGCATGAGAATGGTGCGCGTTCACGTCGTTGTGAGCTTGACCTCAGCTGGCCTCTGGGGCGGTCAGGATCACACAAGTCGCCTTCATTGTACTCTTCCAGGGAGACTTCATGGACCCAGGGTTCGTAGAAAATGACAAATAGGGCATCTTTGCTTGAATTACGAAGAGCGCGACCACCACGCTGTAAGACATCAACCATACTTGCAGGGAGACCAGCTGTACACACGATCTTGATGTCTGGGAAGTCGACACCCTAATATAGATTAAACTGGACCATCTTCCTACAGTAGAGAGGATCCAAATACTCACCACAGACTGGCCTGATGTTGCGACCATGATTCGACAGTTTCCTTCTGGCGTCGTAAAAGCTTCATGAGCAACTTGTAGGTATTTCTGCGACATCTGGCTATGATAATGCCGCACTATTCCCTTGTCTTGGTGCTCAGAAGGAAGACAAGAGTCCAGATGTGCAGCAATTTGACATGCCAGCTCTTTCTTGTCCACAAAGATGAGGACTCTAGGCTGAGATACCAATGAAAATGGACACGCGAGAAAGCATTCGTAATTTTGAAAGTCTTCGATACTGTTCAGTACCTCATGGGCCGCATATACAGTGTTAGGCCGATTTGAAGTAACATGGATGGCTGTGTAACCAGGTTGCAGGAGTTTTTTTTCAACCGTCGTGCGTATATGTGGAGGAAATGTGGCAGACAAGAAGACCCAGTGCACACGATGAGGAAGAATGGCCTTCAGCTCATCCAGACGACCCCATGCCGGGCGGAAGGCATCGAGGCCATAGTGAGATAGACCAGCAGTATGAATGTTGTGAGCCTCATCCACGATGACACGCGCAATGTGTCTCTGGAACCAGAGATTGCGAACAAGTACAGCCAAGCGAGGAAAATGACCTTCACGAGACTTAAACAGCTGCTCCACCGTAACGATCAACAGTCTAGCACGTCCAAGAGAACCATTTTTACTGTTCCATATGTTTTCCTGTGAACTTCAGTGAGGTCAAGCAGATTACGAAAGAGGTGTGGCCCACACTCCACCACGCATCATCCCTAGGCGTATCCTCGTTTATGACCACCGTTGGGATTCCATACCGAGAATTAAAATCAGTCTCTTGCGTGACTTGGAGGCGCTTCAGAGGCGAAATTGTCAGGGTCACTAGATGCGCATCTGGATCATCCAGCAGCACATTCAGAGCAATTGGTAGCGTCTTGCCGCTTCCGGTACCAGCAGAGACAAGACAGTCTTCCCCATTCCGATTAGCTAGTACAACCTTGAACTGCATCTCACGAGGCACTTGGGTGGAATTGGTGACACTGTAGCACACGAGCGCAGCCCGATAACAAGTGAGCCTGTCATGTTCCTCAAGCGCATCCAGAAACGACATCGGTAGACGCTCGTGGAGACCAATGTTTAATATTAACCATTTGAGATCATCACCAGGGCAGGTCCGAAGAAACTGAAGGTGGTCGCTGAGCCCCAGAACAGTATCACAAGTGTGCGTAGACATCAGAGGAAACACGAGAGCAATGCAACACATCCAAGAGGACATATTATCTTAGATAAGATAATCGGGCTTACAATCAAGATCCCAGTTACTATATTGAGGATATCCTACTATATACGGCTGACAGGCATTGACAGCTCCCGATCATAGTCGCTACCCCCCCATTTGAAACCCAGCTGCACCAGTCGGAGAATCGAGGATCCTCCAGTCGCTTGCGACACCCTCAAAAATCCTCATTCGAACGGCTGGTTACGAGTCTAGTGTACCGCGTCGATGTGTGCTTGTTCCGTGGATCTGGTTGCTATGCCTATGTCGTCCATGTATACTCTGATGATCGTACCCTTTGTTTCGTGATACGCGATGAGGTCCTTGCAGATTTCATTCATCATAGTTTGGAAGGTCGCCGGAGAGTTGGTTAGTCCGAAGAACATTACCGTTGGCTCGAAAAGGCCGTATTTCGTTTTGAACGCAGCCTTTTCCTGATCCCCTTCTTTGATCCTTACGTTGTTGTAGCCCCAACGAATGTCCAGTTTGGTGAATATGAATGCTCCGCTTAGGTCTGCGATGAGTTCCGGGATGAGCGGGAGGGGGTATTGGTTGCGTATGGTCCAGTTGTTGATGTTCCGGTAGTCCTGTACAGGGCGTAGTTTTCCGTCCTTCTTTTTGATGAAGAAAAAGGATGATGCGTACGGAGATTTAGAAGGTCTGATATACCCTTTGACCAGTTGTTCGTCGATCCATTCCTTGAGCGCCTTGTCTTCCGTCTGACTCATTGGATAGATCTTGCAGTCGATCGTGTCTGGTGCGTTTGGTTTGAAGTCAATTGCGTGATCCCAGGGTTTTGACAGCGGGAAGCGATTGGATTCTTCTTCGCTGAAGATCTTGACGTGTCGTTGGTATTCTTTGGGGACCGCTTTCTTTTCCGTATACTGCTTGGCTTCTATAGCCATTTCGGTCGACATTGTCACGCGTAGACGCGTATCTTCGAGGTCGCATTCCCGTCGCAGTTGTTCTTCGATCCTTTGTTTGTTGGGGAGTAGTAGCTTTTCGAGTACGAGTCGTGCTATAATCGGATCTATTCGTGGTCTTGTAGGGTTGGTGGTGTGGAGGATAACTGGATACTCAGCTTCATTAAGTGTAGCCGTTGCCCATTGGATATCAGGTTGGAAGGTCGCCAGCCATGGGTATCCTAGTATTATATCTTCTCCTCCTACATCAGTTACTAGGAATCGCATTTCTTTGATGACTCCTTTCGTTTGTACTTCTAGATCCACGCAATGGGTAATTTTTCCCCCTTTGTTATGCGTGCCGTCAATGTTCCAGATCTTTCGATGACGGTCTAATTCCTTGAGGCCTAGCCTCATTCTTCTGACGAAGTCCGGGTGTATGAAGTTGTTAGTGGCTCCGGAGTCCACTAGTGCTCGTTTGTCGGCCATGGCGTAATTTGCGCGCAATGAAACTGGAACATGCATAGATTGATAGCGCGTTATGAACACAGAATTACACTGTAGTGCCCTCACCCAGGCCGTCGGGTTCAGGCGCCTTGAAAATCCTCTTGCCCCAACAAGTCCCGAACTACCAAGTCCCTGGCTTCCTCGTCTAGGTTTTGGACTCCGTTTATCCAGCTGGTTGCCCGTTCTTGCGGCGTATCAGTGGTGGCGCGGGCGCCGCGGCTACTGCCGCCGTCATCCTCGAATTGGATCAAGGGCTCGTCTTGAACGCTTTGAACTTCTTCTATGAACGCCCCTCTTCCTTGACGGGGTTGCCAGTTCGCGTTGGTGCGCGGTTTGCGGGGTTGGCGACAGTCGCGGGACATGTGCCCGAGCTTTCCACAGTTGTAACAGTTGATATTCTTCATGTCTACAACTCCTTTTCCCTGGGAGCGTCCCCCTTGTGGCGTGTACGGGGGTTGGGTATAGTCGATTTCTTCAGAGCCTGCGAGTCGAGCGCGGATTCTGCCTGGAGTGGTGTCCATGGCGTCCGGGTGAGTCCGGAATGCCTGCCATCCTTGGCGTGGTTGCTGCGGGCGATTTGGAGCGTTGAAAGTTCTAAGAGAGGTATTGCCCGGCTTACCGGGTCCCGGGGGTTTTCGTCCCCCCAAACGCGTCTGCAGATGCATCCACTTGCGCTGTTGCTCGAGTGCGGCTGTCTTCCATTGAGTGTACGTGTTTGGACTGTGGAAATTGTACGCGTTCTTGTAAAGTTCGACTGGGAGTCCCCCGGTAAACTTGTCGAGGACCAAGGAGTTGTCGAAGCGGTACCCTGCTTCTCTGACCGCTTTCTCGAATTTAGCGACGTAGGAGTCGATGTCTTGTCCTTCCATTCGGAAGCCTTTCTGGAGTTCTTGTTGTGCCCTTTCCTTCTCGAGCGTGTCGGCAAACGTGTTGCGGAAGCCAAGTTCGATGGCTTCCCAGATCCATTTGTCGTAGGGTCCATGCTTGGCCTTGTATGCCTTGACCCATCTAGTGGTGGATAGGACCCATTCGTTAACGTGGTCTCCTTGGATGTAGGTGAGGAAAATCAGCGCTTTTCGATAGGGGAGGGTGAACGCAGGGTTGTCATAGTTGGTTTCTACGAACAGTTCCCATTGAGTGAGAAACTGTTGAACTTTGGTGCGGTCTCCGGTGAATACGAGGGGTTCTTTGCCCATGAATTTCTCGGGCTTGGTTCTGCTTGACACGTTCAGTCCCGTGAAGAGGGGTCCCCCTGGATCTCCTCCTCCACCGTCTCCGCCTCCTCCTCCGTGCCCTTCAGGCGGGGGTCCTCCGCCGCTACTGATACGCGCGGGTTCCTGGAACGTAGTTGGTTGCTCGGTGATTGTAGTGGTCATATCTGTGGGGATGGACTCAGCTAGTAATCCTAACTGTGCTTCTTCTTCCTCTGCCTGTGCTTCGAGAATGCGGATTTCTTCGGGGTTGCTTCCTAAGGACGGGGAAGGTGCGGGTGTCTTGGGAGTAGGGGAGCGGACTGGTTCTTCTTCTTGTCCGTCGATAGGTCCCCACTGGTCTCTGGTGGTTGTTTCGCTTTGACGAATGTCGAGGTGGAGGCCTGATCCTGCGGGTCTGACGACTTGTAGTTTGCCGTGGAGTTCGTCCCACCTGATTTCTGTCCAACAGGTGTGGTCAAAGTTGAATTCTACCGGGATGAGTCCGGTTTTGCCGTCCTTGTAAGTATAAAGGACTACGTAGCCTGGGTCTCCTTGTTCCGTCTGCCAAAAGGCTCCTTTGAGGTATTGCTTAGGGACGTTACGTTCCCCTCTTCTGTCGATATGATATGGTCTGAATGGGATCCAAAGATCACGAGTTGTTACTGCGGAAGCCACGTTGAAGGATCTTGGTCTTAATGTAACGTCTACCACGGACGCTAGCCTGACTTAGGCGCTGTTGTGACGTGGGTTCCCTCAGGGATGGAATCTGTGGTTGTCCGAGTGCTCGGGGAATACAGCGGGATGAGGCCAATACGTGCCTGTAGAATCCCTATAAGTATACAACGTCTCTGTAGCGGTATGACTATCAGCTACGCCAAGTCAAGTGAAGTTGAGGTGAACTGTCAAGGGCAAAGACTCAACGTCGGCGCGGAGATAAATCACGCGCTAAAACCTACAGACGGCGTGGAGCGTATGTCAGCGTATAGACCTTTATACAAGGTCAGAGACACGATGTCACACGACGGCAGGCTGAGTGGAGAACCAAGAGGACAAGTTAGATAGGCAGATGTAAGGAAGTACAGAGGAATGCGCACCTGAGTGGAGAACCAAGAGGACAAGTTGGTTCCACTCAGGACGCTACAGGCAAGCTTAAGTATCTACTGCGGCTGTGATTAAGTCGGAGCTTGAACACTGTTACTAAGTGTAAAGTAATCGACTATGACTAAAGAGCTGACACGTCGTGTCTATTAATAGCCTTATCTTTAGTGCTGACTGATGCACTGTCATCAAGGCTGACTACGTATGACGTGTCGCTGAGTAAAACCTAATACAGCGCGTAATACATGCCTACTAAGCGTAGTCTAGAGCGTACTAGAAGGTTCTATCCTTATCTACCAATCAGAGAGTCTGTCCGTATATAGAATGTGACCATAAAGGGATGTCCTATGTATAGGAGTACTTTCCCATGGTCACGTGATCAAAAGTGCACGATATTTCACGTGACTGACTTGGAAACGTGATGGCAGGTCACGTGATCCACAAAAGGCGAAAATGAACACGTCCGTGACAGTCTCCTCGATGGGTACGTTTGGAGGTGGACTAGGGACTTTGTGGATGTACTCCCAGTCGAGGTGATCGACGATGTAATAGCAGTGAGTAGGGCGAGCGGTGCGGGAGTTGAGATACTCGAAGATGAGATGACACGTAGTACCGGGTGGGTAAGTCACGGTCGGCTGATCTACCATTCACAAGGGAAGATGGAGATAACGGTCACGGGGATCCCTTCTTGGTCACGGAGGGATATACCGGAGCTGGCTCACTTAGGGATGCTGCGAATCCCTAGTACAGAAGACGAGTAAGAGTGGTAATTGAAGAAGACCAAGATGGGGATCCTGGTCCGTAACACTATGAACTTAAATACAAGTAAGGGAGCTAGTTCCAGCTCCGCTCGAACTCGTAGGTAGCCAATAGCGTAAGTAGCGTACTCTAACAATAGAATGCGCAGTCTTCGTCGTAATCCGAAACACGTACAACAATAGAGCATCAGTCAGCCAGCCTAATCACGATCACGTACAACAATGGGAGTCATCAGTCAGCACAACACGAGGCGGTAGGATCCGAAGTCCATGACGTATTACTGCTAACGCGCCGAGTCATCACAAACGTGTCAGAGTCCACAACCGGGTCAAGCCGTCCGAGAACGAAACGTAACAGTAATCATGACTCGCTACCGTTCGCTTCGAATTCCAGTCTCGATTCGCACAAGTTACGCAATGGCCGACATCAAAGCTCTTGTAGACTCAGGGGCTACCAACAATTTTATAAGACCATCCTTTGCCAAAAGAATGGGTCTCGGACTACAAACACTAGACAAACCTCGCAAGATATGGAATATAGATAACACTGAAAACAAAGCGGGCAGTATCACTCACTACGTCGATCTGGACGTCCAAACTGACCAAAAACGGCAAAAACTTCGATTCCTAGTCACCGACATCGGAAATGAAGACCTAGTCTTGGGATACCCCTGGCTAGCCACCTACGAACCCACGATCAATTGGAGATACGCCACGATCCATGAGAAAATGCTCCCGGTCGTAATACGTTCCATCAACCCCCACACCGACTATCACGTCATCGGAGCACTTCGCACAGAGGACAAACAAGAGATTGTGGAGGAATTAGCAAACAAATGTCAACTGCGTACCACGGCAACAGAATTGGCGATCAAAGCTAAGCAATTCCACGAAACCGTCGAACTCCCAGACGCCTACCAGGCCTTTACAAAACTCTTTAGTGAGGAAGCATCCAATCGCTTCCCGCCGTCCAGACCATGGGATCATGCCATCGAATTTAAGGAAAACACGCCTCCGGCCATCGACTGCAAAATATACCCAATGACACAAGAAGAAGACGGCAAATTAAAAGACTTCCTGGACGAGCAACTGAAGAAAGGCTACATACGACCGTCGAAATCTCCGTACGCATCATCATTCTTCTTTATAAAAAAGAAGGACGGAAAGCTGCGACCAGTACAGGACTACCGAAAGATCAACGCCGTCACAATCCGCAACCAGTACCCGCTACCACTCATCTCAGATCTCATCACGGACCTAAGCCAAGCTCACACTTACACCAAACTAGATGTTAGATGGGGGTACAACAACGTACGCATCAGGGAAGGTGACGAGCATAAAGCGGCCTTTAAGACGCGGTACGGTCTCTTTGAACCCACAGTCATGTATTTCGGACTCACCAACTCTCCGGCAACGTTCCAAACCATGATGAACACTATCTATCGAGACACGATCATCAAACACGAAGCCAAGGGAACGATCATACGCGTATATATGGACGACATCGGTATCGCAACAAGGGATCCAGCGGGACAAAAGGAACACGAGGAAGCTGTCCGCGACGTACTGCAAGTAGCCATGGAACACGACCTCTACTTCAAGCTTGAAAAGTGCCTCTTCAACAAGCCGCGAATGGATTACCTGGGGGTAATCCTTGAAAAGGGGGTAACACGCATGGACCCGGTAAAAATTTCCGGTATCAAAGACTGGCCCACGCCCACCAAGGTCCGTGACGTCCGCTCATTCCTGGGATTCTGCAATTTTTACCGACTCTTCATTCGCGGCTTCGCCACACACGCCAAACCACTCAACAAACTCACGAGAAAGGACACCGAGTGGAGATGGTCGGACGAAGAAGACAAAGCATTCCGAAAACTCAAGGCTCTAGTCACGGAAGAACCGGTGCTAGCACACCCGAAGCTAGACGACCCATTCGAACTTGAGGTGGACGCATCGGGATTCGCGACCGGAGCAGTACTACTCCAAAAGAAAGAAGACGGCAAACGACACCCAATCGGCTACTACTCAGCAACACTTAGCGAAGCGGAACGGAACTACGACATCTACGACTTAGAACTCCTCGCAATCGTCAAAGCCCTCCGACACTGGAGACCACTGCTAGCTGGATCGCCACACAAGATAAAGATCTACTCGGACCACATGAACCTCCAGTACTGGAAGTTACCACAGAAAATCAGCCGGAGGGTCGCCAGGGAAGTACTGGAGCTTATGGAATACAACTTCGAAATTCACCACATTCCAGGAAAAAAGAATGGTCGCGCCGACGCACTATCCAGACGACCCGACTACGACCAAGGAGAACGGGACAACGAGAATGTAGTGGTACTACCCGAAGATGTGTTCGCACGAACAACTATAGTACAGGCGACGCAAGACCCACCACAAACGGAGATCATCCTACGATACTGGGTAGACCCCCAGCAACTAAAGTTCATCAACGGAGCATGGTACCGACAAGGGAAATACGTCATCACAGGATCTCTGGACGAAAAACGAAAACTCATCGCTGCCCACCACGACCCTCCAGTACACGGACACCCCGGAATTGCACGAACCACGAGGCTAGTAGAAAGAAGGTACTGGTGGCCGGAGTTGAAGCTCGACGTCCGCAACTTCGTACAGGGATGCGCCGAATGCCAGCGTCACAAGGTCAACACGCGCCCCACAAAAGCCCCACTCGTACCTATCACGCCAAAGGAAGACGCCTTACCATTTGAAACCATCGCCCTCGACTTCATCACCAAGCTTCCAATATCTCAAGGGTACGACTCCATCCTGACCGTGACAGATCATGATTGTAGCAAAGCCTCGGTCTTCATTCCCTGTAACGAGGAGGTCACAGCAGAAGAAACGGCTGGCCTCTACGCTGCCCATGTCTTCAAGCGATTTGGACTACCCTCAAAAATCATTAGCGATCGAGACCCCCGTTTTGCCTCCAAGTTCACACGAGAGCTGTGTCGGATCTTAGGAATCCAGCAAAACATATCCACGGCCTATCACCCTAGAACCGATGGACAATCGGAACGCACCAATCAATGGCTGGAACAGTACCTACGCTTCTGGGCAAACGAGCGTCAAGATAATTGGGCGGCCCTTCTGCCAATAGCAGAGTTCGCGCACAACAACTGGCCCCACGAGGCGACAAGGAAGTCCCCATTTTCTCTCCTCATGGGATACGACCCACACGCTGATTGGCTCGATAAGCCATCTCCTATTCCGCAGGTCTCCACAAGAATAGAACAGTTCCGAGAAGCGCGGAAGGAAGCCCAGGATCTCATCAAAAGGGCGCAATCCATGTGGGTCAAACACCGAGATACGCCCAGGCTCCAAATCGGAGACTATGTATGGCTAGAAGGGCGACATCTTAGGACCAATCAACCAACACCGAAGTTAGCGGCAAGACGGCACGGCCCCTTCAAAATCACACGGATCCTATCACCGGTAAACTATCAATTGGAACTTCCCACGCAGTGGAGTATACATCCCGTATTTCACATCGATCTTCTCACGCCTTATCGTGAGACGCTCGTGCATGGACCAAATTTCCAGCGACCACCACCGGATCTAGTGGAAGGAGAAGAGGAATACGAGGTCGAGAAGGTTCTAGACCATCGGCACTTCGGCAGGAAGAAACGCCTCCAGTACCTGATCAAGTGGAAGGGATACCCCGACTCGGAGAATCAGTGGGTCGATAAGGATGACATATTCGCGGACGAGGCAATAGCTGAGTATCAATCATTGAATCTCCGACGACCGAGTAGCTTAAAAACAGGACGAGTGGAACGACAACCCTCATTCCCCTCTCACCATTACCACGCTGGCTCCCTCATCTCTTCCCTACTCTCAACCATGTCCGTTCCCTCTGCCGCCGATGCCATTGCTCGAGTTGCCAGTAACACGAGCCCCGTCACCTACCAAGAGCTCTGCGACGCCCTCCAATCCACCATCCCGGCCAGCTACGCCGACGGAACCAGCAGCCCCGCTACATGGTGGATCCTCTCACAAGACGGACAGCGCATCAATGAGGTCCCTTTCACGACGGCCGAGGTTGATCGGCTTCGCGCAGCTCTCCCAGAGTCTGCACCTGCCTCACCTCGACCTCTCCCGGTACGAGTCGAATACCGAACCGAGGAAGAAGCCCAAGACACAAGCCACGGTCGATTGGGAACGGTGGAAGGAGCAGCGATGGAGGCAAGTGGCGGAGGATTGGCAGAGGGAGCAACTCAGGAAGGCGGCCGAGCGGAGGAGGGAAGCGCTTCGGAGGCGACGAGAGTGGACGCGGGAGAGGAAAGAACGACAGGAGGCGAGGAAACAGTCCTCGAGCAAATCCGGGGAAGCCTAGCGGACCACTACCCAGCTGAGCACCCCCTCCTCTCTACGGCCACCGATACTGACGACCCACGTGAAACTCCATACACGTGCGACACCGACGGCCGCCCTCTCTACCGCGGCGGCGTGCGAGCCGACGCACCCCCGCCTTTCCCACTGTTCCGACTCCGCCATGCCGAGCTCAGCCCGCCTCCCCACGGCTACAAGTACAACCGCGGGGAGGACTTCGTCCACTTTCCCATCACCAACGGCCAAGGGGTAACCCGTCAAGCGGCCTACATACAGGTCATCATGGGAGCCGACCCCATCGTCCTGGGGCTCGTTCCGGACAGTGAGAAAGTGTACTCGCAACCCCTCTACGCCGAGCCCCACATCAAGGCCACGGGGAAGGAGGTTTACCCCCATGAAGACATGGCCCTATTCGCAGGCGGTTACCACGACCGCCCTCGCCTCGATCGCGCCATCGGCGAGCTTCACGACGCCAGCTTACGGGCGGAGGTGCACAGGTACCGGGCATACACGTACGAGGCTGAGAGGATGGAGCAACGGCTCCATCAGCTCGCCGCCGCGCTTGGAGGGATCAAGGGGGAGCTGTCGAGGAGTAAGTTCCGCCTCGAAATGGCTAACACGTTGGAACGGGTCGAGGAGGTACAGGCAGGTTGGATGACGGGGCCGCGTCTTCGCCGGCGTCGTGGGCGCCGCGGCTGAAAAGGGGGTGATGTCGCGGACAGACCTTTGGGCTTACGATACGAAACGAGGAATGGGTTTGAACGCTTACTACATGGTTATGACTATGGTAGTAAGTAGATATTAGTCATGGACAGTAGGATCAGTCAGCGAGTCGTGCTAGCATGTGATTGCTAGCATGACTCATTACTAGTACAGCGGTAGTAGGGTTCGAGCTATTACTGCTAGTAGTCGTTACGTTTAAGAGGAGCTTTAAAGCTGCCTCTACAATCTGTATAAATAGTGGGGTACGAAGACCAAGGATCGCTATCTTGGTCTTCTTCTCAAATACCACTCTCTCATTCGTCTTTTGACTGGAGTCTTGTTCCTCTTTCCCCTTCCTCAGGGGTGACGTCTTTATAAGTCTTGACCTTCGAGTCTAAGACCCTGGCCCTGTCGACGCACCAAGTCGGAGTTGCCTTAGTACTATTGGGGCGCCTTTTGTGGATCGCCTTAGTAGTATTCTACGGGATTACTGAGACACTGCGCGAGTGTCTGCGACCAGCTAAGTCGTGAACGCCCTTGTCCGAGTTCAAGTCGAACTAAACGCCGTGGTAGCGTTACAGGGGCGAGTACATCGCACACACGGTGCAAGCATACCTGAAGGACAAAGGGATTCAGCATGAAATGACCACACCCGACACACCACAACACAACGGTGTTGCTGAGCGCATGAACCGCACACTCCTGGACAAAGTCCGGAGCATGCTACATGACGCTTCCCTCCCTGAATCCTACTGGTATGACGCACTTGAATATGCAGCCCTCCTCCATAATGTCACGCCGACACGCACACTCGATGGGGTTACACCCGAGGAATCTTGGAGCGGGAACAAGCCCAATGTCTCGCGCATCCGTGTCTTTGGTTCCCAGGCCTTCGTCCACATCCCGGACAAGCACCGCAATAAGCTGGCTGCGAAATCATTAACATGCACGTTCCTTGGTTATGCACGAAATCGGCACGCTTACCGTCTTGTGCACCGCCCGACCAAGCGCTTCCTTGAGTCGCGCGATGTTGTATTCGATGAAGGGGGGACCGAGAAGCGCTACGAGCGCATAGTCCTCGAATCCACCACCGCTGATGTACCTGCCGGTGACCCTCCACATGTCGACATCATGCCTAAAGAGCCCACACCTGCAGCGCCTGAAAACTCATCAGAAAGTGAAAGCGAACAGGAGATAGAAGGGTTACTTACCCCCCCTCCTCCTGACCCTGCACCCACGACAACACGTCCTAAATGCACCACACGCACGCCGATCCATGACGATGATCCCCGCTACTCTGTCACATCATACGGCAGACGTAAGCGCACAGAGCACGTCAAAGCTGCTCATCTTGAAGACGCAGACCCACACACCTATGCCGAGGCTATGGCACGCCCAGATGTTGCAGAATGGGAACTTGCATGCCAAGATGAAATGCGCGCATTCGAGCGCATGGGTGTGTATGAGATCGTGCCGTGGCCACGCGGGAAAAACGTCGTGGGGTCCAAGTGGGTATTCCGAATCAAACGTGGACCTGATGGCAAAATACAAAAGTACAAAGCCCGTGTCGTCGCGCAAGGCTTCTCCCAAGTCGAGGGAATCGACTACGACGAGACATTTGCACCAGTCGCCAAGTTCGCATCACTCCGCACAATCCTTGCCCTTGCTGCCGAATTCGACCTAGAAGTCCAGCAAATGGACGTCAAATCAGCCTATCTCAATGGAGAACTAAAGGAAGAGATATACATGAAATCTCCTCCTGGATTTGATGTTCCCGAGGGCATGGTCTTGAAACTCGTGAAGGCGGTATATGGAACGAAGCAGGGCGGTCGCGTCTGGTATGAAAGTATCAGAGACACGCTGCGCTCAATGGGATATGAACGTACCGATGCTGACCACGCAGTTTTCGTCCGCGTCCAAGACGACGTTCTGTCGATCATCGCGCTGTATGTTGACGACATTACCATGGCATGCAAAAGTCTAGAAATCATCAGTCAAGACAAAGAAACGCTCAAGAAGCACTACCAAATGACTGACCTTGGAGAGATAACTTGGATCCTGGGCATGCACGTCACGCACAATCGAGAAGCAGGCTGGATCGCCCTAACGCAAGAGAAATACATTTGCAAGGTCCTGGAACGCTTCAGAAAGTCAGATGTCCGTCCCATCAGCACCCCGATGCTCGCAAATGAACATCTGATCAAAGTGGACTCACCCGAGATTGACGTTCGGTTGTACCAGCGTGCCATTGGCGCGCTCATGTACCCCATGCTTGGTACACGCCCAGATCTGGCCTATACTGTGGCCGCACTCGGGCGACACTCTGCTTGCCCTGGAAAGGAGCATCAGCGTGCCCTCGATCGCGTTTTCCGTTACCTTCGAGCCACGAGCGATTGGAAGCTTGTATTCCAGCGAGGGGCTCCCAATGGAATTGACCTGCAAGGCTTTGTAGATGCCGATTGGGCCAGCGATGTGAACGATCGAAAATCGACCTCGGGATTCGTCTTCACACTTGCTGGTGGAGCTATTAGCTGGAGCTCCAAGAAACAGAGCTCAGTTGTGCTCTCAAGTACCGAAGCCGAATATATCGCTGCAGCACACACAGCGAAAGAAGTTATCTGGCTACGACGTTTACTACTCGAAATAAAACAAGAAATCAACTCACCTACCACCCTCTTCATGGACAACCAGTCCGCCATCACCATCGCACGAAATCCCGAGTTCCATGATAGGTCCAAACACATTGAAGTCCGGCACCATTTCCTCAGACAAAAGCTTGAAGATAAAGATCTTGATCTTGAATACATCCCCACTGGAGACCAGGTTGCTGATGTCTTGACGAAGGGCTTGGTGCGTGAAAAGCATA
>JAKELG010000165.1:0-91988 GCA_021527035.1 Lactarius vividus | reverse complement strand
CTACCCGGCCCGGTCGTGGACTCTGACGTATTCGCGATGACTCGGTATGTCAGATGTAATGTGTCATGGACTTCGGATCATGTCGCCTCGTGTTTGGATGACTGATACGCCCTATTGTTGTACGTGATCGTGATTAGGCTTGCTGACTGATGTTCCCTATTGTTGTACGTGTTCTGTATTACGGTGACGACCTGCGCATTCTATTATTAGAATACGCTACTTACGCCATTGGTTACTTACGAGTTCGAGCGGAGCTGAGAACTAGCTCCCTTACTTGTATTTAAGCTCGCAGTAGTACAGGCCAGGATCCCCATCTTGGTCTTCTTCGAATACCACTCTCTAACTCGTCTTCTGTGCTAAGGGCCCGCAGTCGCCCTTAAGTGAACTAGCTCCGGCATATCCCTTAAGACCAAGAGGGATCCCCGTGACATCATCTCCATCTTCCACCGTGAATGGTAGATTCTCCGATAGTACCCTATCCACCCGGAACTACGTGCCACCTCGTCTTCGAATATCTCAACGCCCGGACCGCCCGTCCGACTCACTGCTACTACATCGTCGACAACCTTCAGTGGGAATACGTCACTACCGTCCAAGCCCTCCGGCAGGAGTTCCCGTAGAAGAGACCCTCTATACGTATAGAGATTCCACCGGCACGTATCAACCTCACCCCGCAGTTCTTCCCGCTAGCGGATACACACAGATTCCACCCCCGAGGGAACCCACGTTACAACAGTCGCCTAAGTCAGGCAAACGTCCGTGGTAGACGTTACATTAAGACCAAGATCCTTCAACGTGGCTTCCGCAGTAACAACCCGCGACCTTTGGATTCCCATTCCGACCCTATCACATCGACAGAAGAGGGGAACGCAACGTCCCCAAGCAGTATCTCAAGAGGCCTTTTGGCAGAACAGAACAAGGAGACCCAGGCTACGTAGTCCTTTACACCTACAAGGACGGCAAAACCGGACTCATCCCGGTAGAATTTAACTTTGAACACACCTGTTGGACAGAACTCAAGTGGGACGCCCTCCACTACAAACTACAAGTCGTCCGACCCGCAGGATCGAGCCTCAAGCTCGATATACTACAAAGCGAAGTCACCACCAGAGATCAGTGGGGCCCCATCGACGGACAGGAAGAAGAACCAGTCCGTTCTCCCACTCCTAAGACACCCGCACCATCCCCCTCGTTGGGAAGCAATCCGGAGGAAATCCGAATCCTCGAAGCACAAGCCGAAGAAGAAGAAGCACAGTTGGGATTATTAGCTGAGTCCATCCCCACAGATATGACCACTACAATCACCGAGCAACCCGCTACGTTCCAGGAGCCCACACGCATTAGCCGCGGAGAAGGCCCCCCTCCAGGAGGACACGGAGGAGGAGGAGGAGGAGATGACGGAGGAGGTGATCCGGGAGGACCCCTCTTCACCGGACCCAACGTATCAAGCGGAACCAAACCCGAGAAGTTTATGGGCAAGGAACCCCTCGTCTTCACCGGAGATCGCACCAAAGTCCAACAGTTCCTCACTCAATGGGAGCTATTCGTGGAAACCAACTACGACAACCCTGCGTTCACCCTTCCATATCGCAAAGCATTAATCTTCTTGACCTATATTCAGGGAGAACACGTTAACGAATGGGTCCTTTCCACCACTAAGTGGATCAAGGCGTACAAGGCCAAGCAGGGCCCCTACGACAAATGGATTTGGGAAGCTATCGAACTTGGCTTCCGCAACACGTTCGCCGACACCCTCGAAAAAGAAAGGGCGCAACAAGAACTCCAGAAAGGCTTCCGCATGGAAGGACAAGATATCGACTCGTACATCGCCAAATTCGAGAAGGCGGTCCGAGAAGCTGGATATCGCTTCGACGACTCTCTGGTCCTCGATAAATTCACCAGCGGACTACCAGTGGAACTCTACAAGAACGCCTACAACTTCCACAACCCAAACACATACGCACAATGGAAGGTAGCAGCGCTGGAGCAACAGCGCAAGTGGATGCATCTTCAGACACGTTTAGGGGGACGTAAACCCCCGGGACCCGGTAAGCCAGGCAATACTTCCCTCAGAACATTCAACGCTCCAAATCGTCCACAGCAACCACGCCAAGGATGGCAGGCGTTCAGGAATCACCCTGACGCCATGGACACCACACCAGGAAGGGTCAGAGCCAGGCTCGCGGGATCCGAAGAAATCGACTACAACAAGCCCCCGTACACTCAACAAGGGGGACGACCGAATCAAGGAATCATCGATAAGAAGAACCTCCTTTGTTACAACTGCGGCAAGGCAGGCCACTTCCAACGCGACTGTCGACAACCCCGCCGCCCGCGTAACAACGCGAACTGGCAGCCACGCCAAGGACGCGGGGCGTTCATAGAGGAAGTCCAAAGTGTAGCCGAAGAACCCCTAATCCAATTCGAAGATGACGGCAGCAGTAGCCGCGGCGCCCGCGCCACCACTGATACGCCACAAGAACGGGCGACCAGCTGGATAAACGGAGTTCGAAATCTCGATGACGAAGCCAGGGACCTGGTAGTAAGGGACCTATTGGGGCGAGAGGATTTTCAAAGCGCCTGAACCCGACGGCCTGGGTGAGGGCATTACGGTGTAACTCTGTGTTCATAACGCGCTATCAATCTATGCATGTTCCAGTTTCATTGCGCGCAAGTTACGCCATGGCCGACAAAAGAGCATTAGTGGACTCCGGAGCCACGAACAACTTCATACATCCGGACTTCGTCAAGCGAATGAGGCTAGGCTCCAAAGAGCTAGATCGTCATCGGAAAATCTGGAACATCGACGGCACACATAACAAAGGGGGCAAGATCACCCACTATGTGGATTTAGAAGTACAAACCAAAGGAATTATCAAAGAAATGAGATTCCTAGTCACCGACGTAGGAGGAGAAGACATCATCTTGGGGTACCCCTGGCTAGCAACCTTCCAACCCGACATCCAATGGGCTACCGCCACCCTAAACGAAGCTGAGTACCCAGTAGTTCTACGAACCACAAACCCCTCAAAGCCTCGGATAGATCCGGTTATCGCCAGGCTAGTACTCGAAAAATTGCTACTACCAAACAAGCAAAAGATCGAAGAACAGCTCAAGAGGGAATGCGATCTCGAAGACACCCGCCTTCGCGCAACGATGTCCACAGAAATGGCAATTGAGGCCAAACAATACACGGAAACAAGAACGGTACCGGAAGAATATCAAAGGCACGTCAAAATCTTTAGTGAAGAAGAATCAAACCGATTCCCACTATCAAAACCGTGGGATCACGCAATCGACTTCAAACCGAACGCCCCGGACACCATCGACTGCAAGGTTTACCCCATGAGCCAAGCGGAAGACGTAGCGCTTAAGGAATGGATCGACGAACAACTAGCTAAAGGATACATCAGACCGTCGAAATCCCCGTACGCATCATCATTCTTCTTTATCAAAAAGAAGGACGGAAAACTACGCCCCGTACAGGACTACCGGAATATCAACAACTGGACTATACGCAATCAATACCCTCTCCCACTCATCCCAGAACTCATCGCCGATCTAAGCGGAGCTTTCATATTCACCAAACTGGATATCCGCTGGGGATACAACAACGTGAGGATCAAAGAAGGGGACCAGGAAAAAGCTGCGTTCAAAACAAGATACGGGCTCTTCGAACCAACGGTAATGTTCTTCGGGCTAACCAACTCCCCGGCAACCTTCCAAACCATGATGAACGAGATTTGCAAAGATCTTATCGCGCATCACGAGACCAAAGGGACGACCATCAGGGTGTATATGGACGACATAGGCATAGCAACTCGATCAACGGAACAGGCACACATCAACGCGGTACACGACATATTGGACCTTCTGGAAGAAAATGACTTATTCCTCAAACCGGAAAAATGCATCTTCCACGCCCCAAGCATCGATTACCTGGGGGTAATCATTGAAAAGGGGGTGACACGCATGGACCCCGTCAAAATTTCCGGCATCAAGGACTGGCCAACCCCAAAAAACGTCAAACAGGTGCGATCGTTCCTAGGCTTCTGTAACTTTTACCGCGCTTTCATTCGAAATTTTGCCACGCACGCACGACCCCTCAACAAACTCACACGCAAAGATACCGAATGGACATGGACAACCGCGGAACAAGAAGCATTCGACAAGATCAAGAAGCTCGTCACAGAAGAACCAGTACTGGCACACGCGGAGCTTAAAGATCAATTCGAACTAGAAGTGGACGCCTCGGGATTCGCCGTAGGAGCAGTACTACTCCAACGCAAAGAAGATGGCAAAAGACACCCCATAGCCTACTACTCGAACACTCTCAGCGCGGCGGAAAGAAACTACGACATTTACGACCTGGAACTGCTAGCAATCGTCAAAGCACTAAGGAACTGGCGACATTACTTAGCAGGATCTCCGCACAAGATCAAAGTCTTCTCGGATCACATGAACCTCCAATACTGGCGTTCCCCACAGAAGATCAGCCGCCGAGTAGCTCGGGAAGTACTAGAACTCTCTGAGTATGACATCGAAATTCACCATATCAAGGGAACGGCAAATGGAAGAGCCGACGCCCTATCTAGACGCCCAGACTACGACCAGGGAGAAAGAGACAACGATCAAGTCACAGTACTACCCGATGACATCTTCGTCAGGGCCGCAGCAATAGATACGACAGAAGACCCTCTGCGAATCAACGCCACTATCTCGGTACAAGAAATGGAAAAGACAAATCCGGTATACGCCCAGGACGACGACAAGCTCCGCCCTTGGGTAGACCCACACGGACTGAAAAAGATCGAAGGCACCTGGTATAAGGACGGACGACGGGTGGTCACGGGGGGACTCCTTGAAAAACGAGAGCTCATCAAAAACCATCACGATCCCCCAGTATACGGACATCCGGGAATCAGTCGAACCATCAAACTCGTGGAGAGATACTACTGGTGGCCAGGCCTCAGGAACGAGGTCATGGAATATGTCAAGGGTTGCGCCGACTGCCAGCGCATCAAGGTCAACACTAGGGCCATCAAAGCGCCACTGCGCCCAATCTTCCCAAAACCCGAAGCTATGCCATTTGAAACTATCGCCCTTGACTTCATCACTAAACTTCCAGAAGCACAGGGTTGCGACACGATCCTCACGATAACGGACCATGACTGCACGAAAATGTCCCTCTTTATCCCCTGTCAAGAAGAAATCTCGGCCGAAGGAACAGCTGCATTATACGTCAAACACGTATTCCCTCGATTCGGACTCCCAGGCAAAATCATTAGCGATCGAGACCCCCGATTTGCCTCCAAGTTCACGCGCGAACTCTGCAAGATACTCGGCATCGAACAGAACATCTCCACGGCTTACCACCCAAGGACGGACAGACAATCAGAACGCACAAATCAATGGCTAGAGCAATATCTGCGATTCTGGGTCAACGAACGACAAGATGACTGGATTCACTATCTCCCTATGGCTGAGTTTACGCACAATAATTGGCCCAGCGAAACCACTAAAGAATCTCCGTTCCAGCTCCTCATGGGATACAACCCCCGTGCTGATTGGACCGATAGGCCATCTCCGATACCCCAGGTGGCGTTAAGGGTCAAACAGTTCAAGGAACTCCGCCAGCGCGCGCAGTCACTGATGATCAAAGCGCAGCAGGGGTGGATCAAGGCCAAAGATACGCCCAAGTTCCAAATTGGAGATCAAGTCTGGCTCGAAGGACGCCACTTACGTACACACCAGCCAACGGCAAAACTTGCAGCGCGACGCCACGGCCCCTTTAAGGTCGCTCAGGTGATGTCCGCAGTCAACTATCGACTAGAACTTCCCACGCAGTGGCAGATACACCCAGTGTTCCATGTGGACCTCCTGACGCCTTATCGCGAAACACTCACGCACGGACCCAATTATCAGCGCCCACCGCCAGATTTGGTCAACGGCGAGGAAGAGTACGAGGTCGAGAAGATCCTAGACTCTCGGCGGTTCGGCAGAAGTCGCAAATTGCAATATCTGGTCAAATGGAAAGGATACCCAGACTCGGACAACCAGTGGATCGATAAGGATGACGTATTCGCTGACGACGCGATAAGGGAGTTCAAGAATTCCAACCCAGCCGGAGAAACACATATAAGCGCAGGGAAACTCCAAGAGACGTCTCCATCCCCCTCTCTCACCTTCACTGCTAATGCGCTCTCAGTCCCCCATCAACTTCCGCTATGTCGTCAACGATGAGCTATCCACACCTTACCGAGTACCATCCGCGCCATCGTCACCCCTGTCGTCTACCCTCGCCCTTCACCAGCGAGGAGATCGTCCTCCTTCCCCCGGGCCATCCCCAGTTCCTTCGCCGACCCCCACTGTTTATTCCGAGACCAACCAGCCCAGCCGACTCGCCTCCCAGTACATCCCAACCAGAGCGCCCACTCCAGTGGGCGACGAACAACAAGGATACGTTCCCAGCCGACCAGCCTCACCACCGGGACCCGACGAGGGCGGGGACCCGTACGACCCGGCGGAACGCCTCGAAGCGCATCCGTATTTACGTTATGCCACCCATCTCACCACAACACACTCGGAAACCCCCCCGCTTTGCGGACCCACCGGGGAAGCTCTCACACTACCGACGCCGCATCCATCCGCGCTTCGCCGCGATCCAGAGGAGGAATCTATGCAGGAGACCGAGAGTCGGGCGGAGACACCCCCTCCCAGGGGGTACGAGTACAACAGGGGAGTCCACTATATTCCCTTTCAGATTCGCGACGCTCAGGAACGTCTTTGGCCGGCCCGGTATACTCAGCTCATCCTCACCGCCGACCCCTTCGTATTGGCTTTCCGAGCCAACTGCAACCAGCAGTACGGGAAGCCCGTCCACGCCACCCCCTACTACGACGAGCAGTCCTCTGCCCCCACTTACACCGACGACGACCTCACGTTCTTGCTCTCCGACGCAGGACTAGTCGACTCGGTCGACCAAGCGCTCCTTCACCAGAAGGATGCGACCCTCATCGCCGAAGTACACCGCTATCGCTGCATGACGCTCGGGTGGAGGGCACAGCAACACCGCGTAGCGGCGGAGCAGATGAAGCTGGAGAGGCTGGAGATAGAGCGCAACAGGTGCGTCGCCCGACTCCAGCGGGCACATGCGATAGACCGCATCGAGAACATTCGAGCCTCGCTTCATCGCGGGCCCAAGGCGGAGCAAGACGCAGAAGAGATGTCCCGCATTAGAGCGCTCCGCTCCGTCGGCACGAATCCCCTCTCCGTCATGCGCGGTCAAGCTGGGGCTTGACGCTGAAAAGGGGGTGATGTTACGTTTCGCTTTCGGACTACCCGGCCCGGTCGTGGACTCTGACGTATTCGCGATGACTCGGTATGTCAGATGTAATGTGTCATGGACTTCGGATCATGTCGCCTCGTGTTTGGATGACTGATACGCCCTATTGTTGTACGTGATCGTGATTAGGCTTGCTGACTGATGTTCCCTATTGTTGTACGTGTTCTGTATTACGGTGACGACTGCGCATTCTATTATTAGGATACGCTACTTACGCTATTGGTTACTTACGAGTTCGAGCGGAGCTAGAACTAGTTCCCTTACTTGTATTTAAGCTCATAGTAGTACGGACCAGGATCCCCATCTTGGTCTTCTTCGAATACCACTGTCTAACTCGTCCTCTGTGCTAAGGGCTCGCAGTCGCCCTTAAGTGAACTAGCTCCGGCATATCCCTTAAGACCAAGGGGGATCTCCGTGACTTCATCTCCATCTTCCGTCGTGAATGGTAGATTCGCCGATCGTACCTTATCCGCCCGGCACCACTTGTCACCTCGTCTTTGAATATCTCAACGCCAGGACGGCCCGTCCAACCCACTGTTATTACATAGTCGACAACCTCCAGTGGGAGTACGTTCACACCGTCCCAAGTCCACCAGCAGGAGTTCCCATAGAAGAGACTCTCTATACGTATAGGGATTCCACCGGCACGTACCAACCTCATCCCGCAGTCTTCCCACTAGCGGACGTACACAGATTCCACCCCCGAGGGAACCCACGTTACAATAGTGCCTAAGTCAGGCAGACGTCCGTGGTAGACGTTACACCGGAACTGAAGCTGGACGTCCGAAACTATGTACAAGGATGCGCTGAATGTCAGCGACACAAAGTCAACACCCGCCCCACCAGAGCCCCTCTAATACCCATCACACCTAAAGAAGACGCACTCCCATTCGAAACCATAGCCCTTGACTTCATCACAAAACTTCTGACGTCGCAAGGATTCGACACCATCCTGACCATAACAGACCACGATTGCAGCAAAGCCTCGGTGTTCATCCCGTGCAACGAGGAGATCACAGCCGAAGAAACCGCTGGACTCTACGCCGCTCACGTCTTCAAACGATTCAGATTGCCATCAAAGATCATCAGCGACCGAGATCCCCAATTCGCGTCAAAATTTACCCCAGAACTGTGCCGAGTTCTCGGGATCCAACAGAATATCTCAATGGCTTATCACCCATGAATGGATGGACAATCGGAAAGGACCAATCAGTGGCTAGAACAATATCTCCGGTTCTGGGCCAACGGGCATCAAGATAACTGGGCGGCTTTCCTACCAATAGCAGAGTTTGCGCACAACAATTGGCCCCATGAGGCGACAAGGAAGTCCCCATTTTCGCTCCTCATGGGATATGACCCCCGCACTGACTGGCTCAATAAGCCATCTCCCATCCCGCAGATCACCACAAGGCTCAAGCAATTCAGAGAGGCCCGAAGAGAAGCCCACGATCTCATCAAAAAGGCACAATCGATGTGGGTCAAACACCAAGATACTCCCAAGTTCCAAATGGGAGACTACGTTTGGCTAGAGGGACACCACCTAAGGACCAATCAACCCACGCCCAAACTAGCAGCTCGACGACATGGACCCTTCAAAATCACACGCATCCTGTCACTGGTCAATTATCAATTGGAACTTCCCACACAATGGGGTATACACCCCGTGTTCCACATCGATCTTCTCACACCCTATCGTGAAACGCTAATGCACAGAGAAAATTTCCAGCGCCCACCACCAGATTTGGTAGAGGGAGAAGAGGAATACGAGATCGAGAAGGTTCTAGACCACCGGCATTTCGGCAGGAAACGGCGTTTGCAGTATCTGATCAAATGGAAGGGATACCCCGACTCGGAGAATCAGTGGGTCGATAAAGATGACATGTTTGCGGACGAGGCACTAGCTGAGTATCAACGATTAAACCCCCGCTCGACGCGAGACTTAAAAGCCAGAAGGACATTGTCGAAACCCCCATCCTCCTCTCACAATTCACACTCTGGCTTCCTCACTTCCCTTCTCTCAACCATGTCTGTTCCCACTGCCGCCGATGCCATCGCTCGTGTTGCCTCAAACACGAGCCCCATCACCCACCAAGAACTCGTCAACGCCCTTCAAAGCCTCGTCCCCGCCGAATACACCCCCGACACCAGCAACCCAGCCAGCTGGTGGTTGGTCACCGAAGACGGCCACCGCCTCAACACCGTCCCGCTCACGACGCCCGAAGTTGATCGGCTTCGTGCAGCACTCTGCGACAGTGAGGTGTCCTCACCTCAACCTCTCCCAGTCCGAGTGGAGCAGTGGACCGAAGAGCCCGTCGCGGGCGACATTACGATGGCAAGACTGGAAACGGGAGCAGCAGTGGAGGCAAGTAGCAGAGGCATGGAAGAGGGAGCAGCTTCAGAGGGCGACCGAACGGCGGTCGGAGATGATGGCGCGGAGGAAGGCCGGGGCCGTGGAGCGGATGAGACGGTATTGGAGCAGACGAGGGGGAGCCTCCACGACTACTACCCAGATGAGCACCCGCTCATCGTCACTGCCACTGACACTGACAACCCCAACGAGACCCCCTACACCTGTGACACCACTGGGCGTCTGCTATACCGAGGAGGAGTTCGAGTCAACGCTCCTCCCCTCTTCCCCACTCTCCAACTCCGACACCGCACACTAGGGCCCCCGCCCCATGGCTACAAGTACAACCGTGGGGAAGACTTCATTCACTACCCAATCACCGACGGACAGGGGCGCACCCACCAGGCCGCGTACATACAAATTATCATGAACGCGGACCCCCTGGTGTTGGGACTGGTGGAGGACAGTGAGAAGGTGTATTCAAGGCCGCTATATGTGGAACCACAAGTTCGGGCACGAGGTAAGCCCCACTATCCCCAGGAAGACCTCATTGTATTCGCCGGCGGTTATCATGACCGCCCTCGCTTCGATTGCGCCCTCGAGGAGCTGCACAATGTGAGTCTCAAGGCCGAGGTACACCGGTACCGGTCTTACGCGTACGAGGCGGAGCGGATGGAGCAGTGGCTTCATCAACTCGCCGCCGCGTTGGGGAACGTCAAGGGGGAGCTCGCCTGCAGCAAGTTCCGGCTGGAGATGGCTAATACGTTGGATCGGGTAGAGGAGACGCAAGCTGGATGGATGGGAGGAACAGGAGATCGCCGGCGTCGTGGGCGCCACAGCTGAAAAGGGGGTGATGTTGCGATCAGACTTCACGGACTTAGTACACGATACGAGGATTGAAGTGGATGCTTACTATACGGTTATGACTACGATAGTAAGTAGATATTAGTCATGGACTTTACGGATCAGTCAGCAGGAGGAGTACTAACATGTGATAGTTAGTATGACTCATTCCTAGGATAGCGGTAGTAGGGTTCGAGTTACTTACGCTATAGGATATCGGACTCATAGGGGAGCTTTAAAGCTACTCCTTCATATGTATAAATAGTACTTCGCGAAGACCAAGAACGCCATCTTGGTCTTCTTCGAATACCACTCATCTTCCAAAAACTCCAATTCCCTTCGGGCCCTCGTGCCTCTCGCTCCTCACTCGTGTTACCCTGACCTTCGTGTCTAGGACGCTGGCCCTCTCAAGTCAACAACTTGGAGTTGCCTTAGTACTATTCGGAAGAATACTGTGGATCGCGCTTGTCGTCTTCTACGGTATAATGGAGACTTTAAGAGAGTCTTCTCGATCTGCTAAGTCGTGAACGCCCTTGTACGAGTCCAAGTCGGACTAACGCTGTGGTAGCGTTACACCAGTCCTATTCTCCCTACTGTTATCTGACACTTCGCCCCCGGCTCTACCAACCCCTTGTCAGACTGAACGTATTTGTCGAGTGGCAGTACGTTCTTCACACCCCTAGTCCTGGGTCTTGTGGAAGACAGTGAGAAGGTGTACTCCCAACCCCTGTATGTGGAGCCACAGGTCAAGGCCATAGGTAAGCCCCACTATCCTCAGGAGGATCTAATCCTCTTTGCTGGCGGGTACCATGACTGCCCCCAATTCAACTGCACCCTGAATGAGCTGCACGACATGAGTCTCAAGGCAGAGGTGCACCGCTACTGAGCATATGCGTACAAGGCCGAGCGAATGGAGCAGCAGCTCCATCAGCTTGCTGCCACGCTCAAAGGGGTTAAAGGGGAGTTGGTGCAGAGTAAGTTCTGCTTGAAGATGGCTAATGCATTGGATCGGATTGAGGAAACTCAGCTCGGATGGATGGGGAGTCGGACTTCACCTGTTATGATTTTCCCTTCTCTTCTCTTTGGACACTTCCATTTCTTGCTTCTTACTCCTGTACCCCACCTTGACATGCCTGTAACTCCCTATGCACCTGACCGTTTCTGATGATCTCTTCGCCACACAATACGTCTTTACGCCCCCTTCCCTGTATGTCAAAGTTCACGGCACTCCGGTCTCAGCTGACCTGCCTATGACCCCACGCAATTGCCACTTATCCCCCTATAGCTATGCCTTTGTTCTACTTATGTTCGGAATCTGTGTATTGTGCCATGTGTTTGTCATGGACAAACACCCTGTACTAGTATATAAGTCACACGCTACCTAGCTTGTACAGTAGACTTGACTTCTTGTGTAATACCACACCCTTATCATCTCACAAACGACTTTACGCTTGCCCTTTTTGCTTGAGCATGACTTTGGTTCACCATTGCACTTGAACCCCAGAACTCCCGCTACTGCCTACGTGTCTGAGGAGACCGTGTGGCACTTGTGCATCACCTGACTCAGTCTTAACCGACTGCCTCACACCCCGTTACCTCAGCCTGAGCGACTTAGTGAAGCACACATCATGCATAACATTCCTGTGGTAACATTACATTAAGTCAAGTCTCTTGCAACCCTGGCGACTAGTAGGAGTTGCACAAAATTCCAACAGCAGTACATCGAGTGGTATCAGACCAACAAGCTTTCCATCCGTGAAAAAGGCACAGTCATCTGGGATGAACAGAGCAATATTGAGGGATACTTCATCTTTGACCCAAAATATCAAGAGTACCAACAAGTCCACTTCCTTGATGACATCAAACTTTGGGCATTCATTGATTACGACCCAAAACAAGGTAGTTGGTACACATACAAACCTGTCCCATCACACTACAGCGCAGGACCCTTTGGGTCAACAAGTTCAATCGGCATCACTGTCAATCCAGATGAATCTACCACCCTCACTCCAGTACAGCCAGAGATGGCCACCAACACTCAGGTCACCACCAGCCTTACTACCGCGGGACCCTCCAGCTCGAGCAGTGGAGGACCACATGCTACAGGAGGTCGACCGCTTGCTACGATGGGCGGAGCAACTCATACCACTAGTGCCCCAGTGCCGTCGGGCTCTGGCAGTGGCCCAGCTCCTGGACCTGGTGGAGGTGTTTATGGTAGCAGTGGAGGCCCACCGGGCGGCGGAGCCCCTGGTGGCAGCGGAGGTGGTCCAGGAGGCGGAGCCCCTGGAGGAGGTGCGTTCCCCTTTGTCCCACCAGGTGCAGCACCGGCACTGGGCAGGGGCAAGCTTGGGGGAAACCCCCCACCGGTCTTCAACAGAATTCAAGAGGAGAGCCAAAACTTTCTTCAAGCCTTTTGAATTTATTGAGGAATGAATCCCACCATTGACCAGCTCCGAGTACCCTACTCCCGAGCAATGACCCTCCTATCTTACATGAGGGGACCACTTGTGGATGACTGGGTAGACGAGCAGACGGCATGGCTGGACAATCAGATCCTAGGGGGAGTACTGCACAATCAAGAAAACCTGTGGAACACGGTCCTTGACCGGTTCGAGAATGCCTACACCAACACCACCGAACAAACCAGAGCGCGCCAGGACATTGATAAGTTAAAGATGACTGGCAAAGACATTGACATGTATATCGCAAAATTCCAGAACCTCGCCACCAAAGCCGGTTATAATCCAGACGAAGCCAACATCATTGAGAAGTTCCAGGCGGGACTCCCAGACAACCTCGTTATTAATGCCATCTGCTTCCAACACCCAGTAACATGGGATGAATGGAAGGCAGTGGCTTGGCTCCAGCAGGCCAAATACCTCATGTTGAAACCACGCCTCATGTAACGCTACCACGGTGTCAGTCCGACTTGGACTCGTATGAAGGTGTTCACGACTTAGCGAGTATTGAAGATGCGTTCCAAGGTCTTTGATATCCCGTGGAATACAACTAAGGCAATCCACGTGACGCGAGCAAGCAATACTAAGGCAACCGCAAGTTGCTGACTTCAACTAGCCAGGATCCTAAACACAAAGGTCAGGAAGATAAAGTGCAAGACCGAGGTGCAAAGGCCCGAGAAGACGAGTTAAGAGACATGGTATTTGAAGAAGACAAAGATGGCGTTCTTGGTCTTCGCAAGCCACTATTTATACATATGAAGGGGTAGTTTTGAAACTCCCCTATGAAGTCTGTATCCTATATGTAACATCTACCACGGACATTCGTCTGACTTAGACGCTGTTGTAACGTGGGTTCCCTCTGGGATAGCGTCGGTGGTTGTCTGGAGAGTCGGGGAATACTGCAGGGTGTCGCTGGTACGCTCCCGTGGAGTCGCGGTACGTGTACAGGGGGAGGTCAAGGGGTACACCTGGAGGTGGGTTGGGGACTTTACGGATATACCTCCACCAAGGGTTGTCAACAATGTAATAGCAATGGGCGGGTCGAGCGGTACGAGCGTTGAGATATTCAAAGACAAGGTGGCATGTGGTATTCGGCGGATACGTCACGGCTGGCAAGTCTACCATCCACAAGGGAATTGGAGATGAAGTCACGGGGATCCCCCTTGGTTGCAAAGGGATATGCCGGAGCTAGCTCACTTAGGGACACTGCAAGTCCCTAGCACAGAGGACGAGTAGAGAGTGGTAATTCGAAGAAGACCAAGATGGGGATCCTGGTCTGTAGTACTACGAGCTTAAATACACGTAAGGGAACCAGTTCTAGCTCCGCTCAAACTTGTACGTAGCCAATAGCGTAAGTAGCGTAGATCCTAGGACGGGGATCCTAGGAATCAGTCATCCACAACATAATACCAATACTGTACAACAATAGAACTCGGAATTGAACGCGTAAGACACATCACGTACAACAATAGGAAGTATCAGTCAGCTGGAACACGAGGCAACAAGATCCAAAGTCCATGACATATTACTACTGACATACCGAGTCATCACGAATACGTCAGAGTCCACAACCGGGCCGGGCAGTCCGAGAACAGAGCGTAACACTATAGTGTAAGTAGCTCGAACCCTACTACTGCTGTACTAGTAATGAGTCATGCTAACAATCATATGCTAACATGATGTGATGACTGATCCTAAGTCCATGACTAATTACTACTTACTACCGTAGTCATAACCGTGTAGTAAGTGTCCTATTCATCAATCCATAACATCACCCCCTTTTCAGCTGCGTCGCCCACGACACCTGTGGTCTCTGGCGCCTCCCATCCAGCCCAACTGCACTTCCTCCACTCAGTCCAGGGTATTTGCTATCTCGAGGTGGAATTTGCTGCATGCAAGCTCTCCTTTGATGCCTCCCAATGCGGCGGCAAGCTGGTGGAGCCGATGCTCCATCCGCTCTGCCTCATACATGTAAGACCAGTAGCAGTGGACCTCGGCCTTGAGGCTCACATCGTGCAGCTCCTCAAGGGCGCGATTGAAGCGAGGGCGGTCGTGGTATCCGCCGGCGAAGATAATGAGGTCCTCCTGAGGGTAGTGGGGCTTACCTCGGGCCCGGACCTGTGGCTCGGCATACAGCGGCTTGGAGTACACCTTCTCACTATCCTCCACTAGTCCCAGTACCAGGGGGTCCACGTTCATGATTAGTTGAACGTATGCGGCCTGGTGGGTGCGTCCCTGTCCATTGGTGATGGGATAGTGTACGAAGTCCTCCCCGTGGTTGTACTTGTACCCGTGGGGAGGGGGCCCTAGGGCGCAGTGTCGAAGTTGGAGTAGTGGGAAGAGGGGAGGAGCGTCCGTTCGGACTCCTTCTTGGTAGAGCGGCCGCCCGGTGGTATCGCACACATAGGGGGTTTCACAGGGGTCGTCAGTGTCAGTGGCGGTGACGATGAGCGGGTGCTCATCTGGGTAGTAGTCCTGGAGGCTTCCTGTCACCTGTTCCAGTACTGTCTCATCCGCTTGATTCCACACCTCCACTACTTGCCTCCACTTCTCTTCCCTCTTCCAATCTTGCCACCGCAACGTTGCCGGCGACAGGCTCTTCTTCGACCCACTGCTCCACTCGTACTGGGAGAGGTCGAGGTGAGGACTCCGCACTGTCGCGGAGAGCTGCATGAAGCCTGTCAACTTCAGGCGTCGTGAGCGGCACGGTGTTGAGCCACTGTCCGTCCTCGGTGACAAGCCACCAACTGATGGCATTGCTGGTGTCGGGAGTGTGCTCGGCCGGGATGAGGCTTTGGAGGGCCGTGAGGAGTTCTTGGTGGGTGATAGGTCCTGTGTTTGAGGCAACACGAGCGATGGCATCGGCGGCAGAGGGAACAGACATGGTTGAGAGTATGGAGTGAAGGAAGCCAGTGTGATGAGTGAGGAGAGGTGATGGGGGTTGCAGCAACACTTTCCTCGCTTTTAAGTCACGTGTGGATCGGGGATTTAAAGATTGATACTCAGCTAGGGCCTCGTCTGCAAATATGTCATCCTTGTCGACCCACTGATTCTCCGAGTCGGGATATCCCTTCCATTTGATCAGGTACTGGAGACGTCTTCTTCTGCCAAAATGCTGGTGATCTAGAACCTTCTCGACTTCGTATTCCTCTTCTCCTTCTACCAAATCTGGTGGTGGGCGCTGGAAATTTTCTCTGTGCATCAGGGTTTCACGGTAAGGGGTGAGAAGATCAATGTGGAACACAGGGTGGATGCTCCACTGTGTGGGGAGTTCCAATTGATAATTTACCGGTGACAGTACCTTGATGATCTTGAAGGGGCTGTGCCACCTTGCCGTGAGCTTCGGCGTTGGCTGATTGGTCCTCAGGTGACATCCCTCTAGCCACATGTAATCTCCAAGTCAGAGTTCGGGTGTGTTTTGGTGTTTGATCCATGAGGATTGTGCCTTTTTGATGAGGTTGTATGCTTCCCTCCATGCTTCTTGGAATTGTTCGAGTCTTGTGGCTACCTGTGGAATAGGAGAGGGCTTATTGATCCAATCAGCACAAGGGTCATATCCCATGAGGAGTGAGAATGGGGACTTCCTTGTTGCCTCATGGGGCCAATTGTTGTGTGCGAATTCCGCTATCAGTAGTAATGCTGCCCAATTGTCTTGTCGCTCGTTGGTCCAGAAGCAGAGGTATTGTTCCAGCCATTGATTTGTTCGTTCAGATTGTCCGTCAGTTCGGGGGTGATATGCCATGGATATGTTCTGTTGGATTCCTAGTATTTGGCATAGTTCCCTTGTGAATTTGGATGCAAACCGTGGATCTTGGTCACTGATGATTTTGGATGGTAGTCCGAAACGTTTGAACATGTGAGTGACGTACAATCCGGCCGTTTCTTCTGCTGATATTTCCTCTGTGCAGGGGATGAATATTGATGCCTTGGTGCTATCATGGTCTGTGACGGTGAGGATGGCGTTGTTTCCTTGGGAGTCAGGGAGTTTGGTGATGAAGTCCAGTGCTATGGTTTCGAAGGGTAGTGCGTCTTCTTTGGGAGTTATAGGTACTAGGGGGGCTCTGATGGGACGTGTATTGACTTTGTTGCGCTGGCATTCCACACATCCTTGTATGTAGTTTTGTACGTCCAACTTCAGTTCTGGCCACCAGTATTGGCGTTCTACTAGTTGGGTGGTTCTCGCAATTCCTGGGTGTCCGTGTACCAGCAGGTCATGATGAGTGGAAATGAGATTCCGTTTTTCCTCTAGCGAACTGGTGATGATGTACTTCCCTTGTCTGTACCAGGCTCCATTGACGTATTTCAGCTGCTGTGGGTCTACCCAGTAGCATAGCGTGATCTCTGTCTGGGGCGGTTGTTGCACTGTTTGTATCGTGGTGACTCTTGCGAATACATCTTCTGGTAGTACCACAATGTTTTCATTGTCTCGTTCTCCTTGGTTGTAGTCTGGCCTTCGTGACAGGGCGTCGGCTCTGCCGTCTTTCTTTCCTGGGATGTGATGAATC
Source organism: Lactarius vividus (assembly GCA_021527035.1). Lineage (NCBI taxonomy): Eukaryota > Fungi > Basidiomycota > Agaricomycetes > Russulales > Russulaceae > Lactarius > Lactarius vividus. The sequence goes on along the minus strand of JAKELG010000165.1, from coordinate 74,489 downwards.
TCAAAGTTATATTCCATGAGTTCGAGTACTTCCCTAGCGACCCTTCGACTTATCTTTTGTGGGAGTTTCCAGTATTGGAGGTTCATGTGGTCGGAGTATATTTTGATTTTGTGTGGCGATCCGGCTAACAGTGGTCTCCAGTGTCTGAGTGCCTTGACGATGGCGAGAAGTTCTAGGTCATATATGTCATAGTTTCGCTCCACTTCATTCAGGGTGGCTGAGTAGTACCCGATGGGGTGTCTTTTGCCGTCTTCCTTTTTCTGTAGCAGTACTGCTCCTGTTGGGAATCCTGACGCATCTACTTCTAGTTCAAATGGGTTGTCCAGCTTTGGGTGAGCGAGTACTGGTTCCTCCGTGACCAAGGACTTGAGCTTCTGGAAGGCTTTGTCTTCTTCGTCTGTCCATTTCCATTCTGTGTCCTTCCTCGTGAGTTTGTTGAGGGGTTTGGCGTGTGTAGCAAAGCCGTGAATGAAGAGTCAGTAAAAATTGCAGAAGCCCAGGAATGAGCGTACGTCACAGACCTTTGTTGGTGTCGGCCAGTCTTTGATGCCTGAAATTTTTACCGGGTCCATGCATGTTACCCCCTTTTCAAGGATTACCCCCAGGTAATCCACTTGTGGCTTGTTGAAGAGGCATTTCTCCAGTTTGAAGTAGAGGTTGTGTTCCATTGTGACTTGTAGTACGTCGCTGACTGCTTCTTCATGTTCCTTTTGCCCTGCTGGATTCCTTGTTGCTATACCAATGTTGTCCATGTAGACCCTTATGATGGTTCCTTTTTGTTTGTGTTTCATGATGGTGTCTCAGTATATAGCATTCATCATTGTTTGGAAGGTGGCCGGGGAGTTGGTGAGTCTGAAATACATGACCGTAGGTTCAAAGAGATCATACTGTGTTTTAAAGGCTGCTTTGTGTTTGTCACCTTCTTTGATGCGTACGTTGTTGTACCCATCGGACATCGAGCTTGGTATAGGTGTGGGCTTGACTGAGGTCTGTGATGAGGTCTGAAATGAGGGGTAGTGGGTATTGGTTGTGGATGGTGACAGCGTTGATCTTCCTATAATCTTGTACCAGTCAGAGTTTCCCATCTTTTTTCTTGATGAAGAAGAATGGTGATGTGTAAGGGGATTTAGATGGACGGATGTACCCCTTCTTGAGCTGTTTGTCTAGAAATTCCTTTAACTTGCCGTCTTCTTCTTGTGTCATGGGGTAGACTTTGCGGTCAATGGCTGGTGGTGTGCCTTCCTTAAATTCAATGGCATGGTCCCATGGTCTCGACGGTGGAAATCGGTTGGATGCCTCCTCACTGAAAATTTTTGTGAACTGTTGGTAAACTGGCGGAAGTTCAACTTTCTCGTGAAATTGCTTAGCTTCAATAGCCAGTTCCATGGCTGTGGTGCGGAGTTGGCACTCCTCTGTGAGGTCTTCTACGATGTTTTGTTTGTCTTCTTCAGTTATGATGGTACTGATGACATGATGTTCTTTTGTGGGATTGATGGATTGGATTACGATGGGCATCATTTTTTCATGAATGGTCGTGTGTCTCCAGTTGATCGTAGGTTCGTATGTTGCCAGCCAAGGATATCCAAGTACCAGATCTTCGCTTCCTATGTCTGTAACCAGGAAGCGCATTTTTTGGCGTTGTTGGTTAGTTTGAACTTCAAGATCCACATAGTGAGTGATACTGCCTGCTTTGTTTTCCGTATTATCTATGTTCCATATCTTCTTTGGATGGTCTAATGGTTGTAAACCGAGGCCCATTCATTTGGCAAACGAAGGGCATATGAAATTGTCGGTGGCTCCGGAGTCCACTAGTGTTCTAATGTCGGCCATAGCATAACTTGTGCGAATCGAGACTGGAATTCGAAGCGATTGATAGCGAGTCATGATTACAGAGTTACAATTGACTGCCCTCACCCAGGCCGATGGGTTCAGGCGTTCTGAAAACCCTCCTTCCCCCACATTTCTTGGAGAATAAGGTCTTTTACGTTGTCCGTCTGTAACGTCTACCACGGATGTTGGCCTGACTTAGGTGTCGGTGTAACGTGGGTTCCCTTCGGGGCGAAACCGGTGGTTGTCAGGAGAGTCGGGAAAGATGGCGGGATGACGCTGGTAGGCTCCGAGGTGGTCGTGGTAAGTGTAGAGAGGGAGGTCGAGAGGTACGTTAGGGGGAGGTGCGGGGACTTTATGAATATACCTCCAGTGAGGGTTGTCAATGATGTAATAACACTTGTACGGTCGAGCGACTCAGGAGTTGAGATATTCAAAGACTAGATGACACGTGGTTTCAGGCAGGTAGGTCACAGTCGGAGTATCCACCATTCACAAGGGAACTGGGGAGTGGAGTCACGGGGATCCCTTCTTGGTCTAAGGGATATGCCGGAGCTAGTTCACTTAGAAGTCCTTCAGACTCCTAGCACAAGAGACGAGTTAGGAAGTGGTATTCGAAGAAGACCAAGATGGGGATCCTGGTCTGTAGTACTACAAGTTTAAATACATGTAAGGAAGCCAGTTCTAGCTCCACTTGAACTTGTATGTAACCAATAGCGTAAGTAGTGTGGATCCTAGGACAGGGATCCTTGGAATCAGTCATCCACAACGTAATACTCGTATCGTACAACAATAGAGCTCGGAAGTAAATGCATAAGACACCTCACGTACAACAATAGAAGTCATCAGTCAGCCGAGACACAAGGCGGATAAGATCCGAAGTCCATGACATATTACTACCAACATACCGAGTCATCGCGAATACATCAGAGTCCACAACTGGGCTGGGCAGTCCGAGAACGAAATGTAACACTGTCTCTCCCACTACTCTGGCTAACCACTCTTTGGCTCTCTGCTGCAGGGGTGCCATATGGGCCGCTTTAATTTGGGCCGGCGGTTCTTCCTGTGTATAGTAGTCAGTTTCCGTCATCCAACTCGTGGTTGGTCTTCGGCGTGGCTGTGGGCAATTTCGTGAGAAATGTCCGGTCTGACTACAGTTGTAGCAGATGACTGTCCTCATGTCTTGAGGTGGAGCTCCTCCTCCTCTTCCGTATCCTCCGCGTTGAGGCCGTGGGATGAATGGCCTATTTGGGTCTCCTACTTTGGCCACTCTTGCGCATGTCCTATCTGCCGAGGTATCCATCGTGTTTGGGTCGTATCTGGGCAGTGGTGGTCCTCGTGGTGGGCCCCAGTTGGGGGGGCTCGGCCTCCAGCAGGGTTGTGCAGATGATGGGGGTGCTTTGCTTTTGAAGTTGTCGAGGCATGCCTTCATGTGGATGTACTGCTTTTGTCGACGTAAGGCGCACCTTTTCCAGTCTTCGAAGGTGTGGGGTTCATCCAGTTCGTACACCTTCATAAACAGCGCTCGTGGTAATCCCGCCGTGAACTGGTCGATGGTTTGTCAGTCATTTAGGTTGTAGTGAGCTTTTCTTGCTAGTCGCTCAAACTGGACTACGTACGTGTCAATATCTTCTCCAGTCATTTTGATTCCCTTTTGGAGCTCGGCTTGAGCCTGCTCCTCTTCTAGGATATTGGAGAATCACTTGGCGAATTCCATGGCAATATGGTTCCATAAGGTTTGGGAGTATTGGCTTACTCCTCATCGTACTTCTCGGTTGAGCCATTCGAGCATTGTCAGCGTCCATTCGCTGACGTTGACTCCCTTGACGTATCCAAGAAATAGGAGTGACCATCGGTACTCGTTTTGCATGATGGGGGCATCCAGGTTCATCCCCAATGAATGTGCCATTGTGTTAGAAAGGCCTCGTATTTAGTGCAATCTCCATCATATACTGTCGGAGGTTCACCTGATAGTCTGTCCGATCTGTGTCCTCCTCCTCCTGGTCCTCCAGGAGGGGGTCCTCCTCCTCCTCCCAGGGGTCCTTCTCCTCCGGGTGGTCTTCCTCCTCCTGGAAATCCTCCTCCTGTTGGTCCTTGTCCCGGGAATCCTCCTGGGAGTCTGCCAGGCAGTGGCGGTGGTCCTGCTGGAGGGTCTGGTTGATCTGGTCCTATTGCGCGAAATAATGCTGTGTCATCTGCGGTCATTTGGTGTCCAGTATTGGGGTTGATGGGGTTGAGGATAGCTTCGGCTTCTTCTCTGATACGCCGTACCTCTTCCATGGTTTGTACTTCTGTTGCCATGGGGCTTCTGATGTGAATTTCTTCTGGTACTGTAATGTGTAGGGACTCAGCTATGTGTGCCAACAGGCTTGAGTTGTCTCCTGTGTTTGGTCTGGCTTCACTCTCCGTTGCGGTGTGTTCTTCTACTGGTTTGTCGTGGCTTGATTCTGATGGTGAGTTTTCCCTCGGTTGTTCCCCTTCATCCTCGCTTTCGCTGTCTTCATCTAACGATCCCCAATCGTCCCCCTGGAGTTCTCTGGAGTCGATGTCACACCGGTAGTGTCTTCCTGTTGGTCTGACAACATCCCACCGATTGTCTACAGGGTTCCACGTAATCTCTGTCCAGCATAAGTTTGAATAGTTGAACTCAACTGGTCGATATCGGACTGGGTCCGCAGGAAAATCAACAAAGTATCTGGTGTCTCCTCGATACTCTCTCCACCTAGCAGCTCCTAAGAATCTTCGTGGTATGGAGCGTTCTCCTCTTGTTTCAAGACTGTATGGTCGAAAGTTTCTCCACTGATCTCTAGTGGTGAACACCACGGTTGGAGGGATCTTGGTCTTAATGTAACACTACCACAGCGTCAGTCCGACTCGGACTCATATGAAGGCGTTCACGACTTAGCGAGTATCGAAGATGCGTTCCAAGGTCTTTGATATCCTGTGGAATATGACTAAGGTGATCCACGTGACACGAGCAAGCAATACTAGGGCAACCGCAAGTTGCTGACTTCGACTAGCCAGGATCCTAAACACAAAGGTCAGGAAGATAAAGTGCAAGACCGAGGCACGAAGGCCTGATGTAACGCTACCACAGCGTTTAGTTTCGACTTGAACTCGTATTAAGGCGTTCACAACTTAGCTAGTTGACTGGTCCGCAGGGTCTCGATCAGCCCGTAGAATACGGCTAAGGCGATCCACAGTACTCGTCCTAGTAGTACTAAGGCAACTCCGACTTGTCGCGTCGAAAGGGCCAGGGTCCTAGACTCGAAGGTCAGGCTTTAGAAGAGGGCGTCTTCCTCTAGAAGTAGGAAGGCTCGAGAGTCCTCTAGTAGATGAGTAAGAATAGTGGTATTTGGGAAGAAGACCAAGATGCTCTTCTTGGTCTTCGCAAGCCGCTATTTATACATATTTCAGAGGCAGCTTTAAAGCTCCTCTTTGAGTATTGTCCTGTAGCGTAAGTAGCTCAAACCCTACTACAGCTATCCTAGTAACGAGTCATACTAACTATCACATGCTAGTACGACCCGTGCTGACTGATACGAATGGTCCATGACTAATACTCGCTTACTATCGTAGTCATAACCGTATAGTAAGCGTCCACTTCAATCCTCGTACCGTAATGTGAGTCCGTGAAGCTCCGACCGTGACATCACCCCCTTCTCAGGAGCGACGCCCACGTCGCTGGCGGTCGCCAGCTCCTCCCATCCATCCCGCCTGTACCTCTTCTATCCTATCCATCGCGTTGGCCATCTCCAACCGGAACTTGCTCCGAGACAGCTCCCCCTTGATGCCCCCCAAGTGCGGCGGCGAGTTGGTGGAGCCGCTGCTCCATCCGCTCAGCCTCGTACACATACGACCGATACCGGTGTAGCTCGGCCTTGAGGCTCACATCAGTGCAGCTCCCCGAGGGCTGCGATCGATGCGAGGGCGGTCGTAGGTATCCGCCAGGCGAAGATCATCAGATCCTCTTGAGGGTAGTGGGGCTTACCTCGAGCCCGAACCTGTGGCTCCAGCGTAGAGCGGCTTCGAGTACACCTTCTCACTGTCCTCCGTCAGTCCCAGTACCAGGGGGTCCGCGTTCATGATCACTTGAACGAACGCGGCCTGGCGGGTACTCCCCTGGCCGTCGGTGATCGGGTAGTGAACGAAGTTCTCCCCGCGGTTGTGAATGTAGCCGTGAGGGGCTGGCCCTAGGGCTCGGTGTCGTAGTTGAAGGAGGGGGAAGAGGGGAGGAGCGTCTGCTCGAACTCCTCCTCGGTACAGGGGGCGTCCTGTAGTGTCGCATGCGTAGGGGGTCTCGTCGGGGTGGTCAGTGTCGGTGGCAGTGACGATGAGTGGATGCTCATCTGGGTAGTAATCATGGAGGCTCCCCCACGCCTTGCTCCAATATCGTCTCATGCGTTCTACGGCCCCTGCTTTCCTCCTCGCCATCATCTCCTGACCTGCCGTTTGGTCGCCCTCCGAAGTTGCTCCTCCTTCCATGCCCTCGCCACCTCCAGCCACTTGCGTTCCCTCTTCCAGTCTTGCCATCGTGATGTCGCCGGTGACGGGCTCTTCCGCCCACTGCTCCACTCGGACCGGGAGAGGTCGAGGTGAGGACACCTCACTGTCGCAGAGAGCTGCACGAAGCCTGTCAACTTCGGGCGTCGTGAGCGGGGTTCGGTTGAGGCGCTGGCCGTCTTCGGTGACCAGCCACCAGCTTGCGGGGTTGCTGGTGTCGGGGGTGTGCTCAGCTGGGATGAGGGTTTGAAGAGCGTCGACGAGCTCTTGATGGGTGATGGGGTCCGTGTTTGAGGCAACACGAGCGACGGCGTCGGCGGCAGAGGGAATGGACATTGTTGTGAGTAGGGAAGAGAGGAAGCCAGTGTGACGAGTGAGAGAGGATGATGGGGTTTTGACGAGATCCTTCGGGCTTTTAAGTCTTGCACGACGCGGGGGTTCAACTTTTGATACTCAGCTAGTGCCTCGTCCGCGAACACGTCATCCTTATCGACCCACTGATTCTCCGAGTCGGGGTATCCCTTCCATTTGATCAGGTACTGAAGGCGCCTCTTTCCTGCCGAAGTGCCGGTGATCTAGGACCTTCTCTACCTCGTATTCTTCTTCCCCTTCTACCAGATCGGGTGCTGGGCGCTGGAAATTTTCTCCATGCATGAGCGTTTCGCGATAAGGTGTGAGAAGATCGATGTGGAACACTGCGTGGATGCTCCACTGCGTGGGAAGCTCTAGCTGGTAATTTACCGGCGATAGGACGCGTGTGATCTTGAAGGGTCCGTGTCCTTCTGGCCGCCAATTTGGGTGTTGGTTGATTGGTCCTCAGGTGGCGTCCTTCCAGCCATACATAATCCCCCACCTGAAACTTCAGGGGTGTTTCGGTGTTTGACCCACATGAGTTGCGCCCTTTTGATGAGTTCTTGGGCTTCCCTCCGTGCTTCTCGGAATTGTTCCAACCTCGTGGTGATCTGGGGAATTGGAGATGGCTTATCGAGCCAATCAGCGCGCGGATCATATCCCATGAGGAGGGAGAACGGGGACTTCCTTGTTGTCTCATGAGGCCAATTGTTGTGCGCGAATTCAGCTATTGGTAAGAAGGTCGCCCAGTTATCTTGCCGTTCGTTGGCCCAGAAGCGGAGATACTGCTCTAGCCATTGATTGGTCCGTTCGGATTGTCCATCTGTTCTGGGGTGATATGCCGTGGATATGTTCTGCTGGATTCCCAGGATTCGGCATAGTTCTCTGTGTGAACTTTGAAGCGAAACGGGGGTCTCTGTCGCTGATGATCTTGGACGGTAGTCCGAATCGCTTGAAGACATGGGTTGCGTACAATCCTGCGGTTCCTTCCGCCGTGATTTCTTCGTTGCAGGGGATGAAGACCGAGGCTTTTGCTGCAGTCATGGTCAGTTACTGTTAGGATGGTATCGTAGCCCTGTGATTCCGGGAGTTTGGTGATGAAGTCCAGGGCGATAGTTTCGAACGGGAGTGCGTCTTCCTTTGGAGTGATAGGTGCCATAGGGGCTTTGATTGGGTGCGTGTTGACTTTGTGTCTTTGGCATTCGGCGCATCCTTGTACATAGTTTCGTACGTCAAGTTTCAATTCGGGCCACCAGTACCTTCGCTCTACCAATCTTGTAGTTCGTGCAATTCCAGGGTGTCTGTGTACCGGTGGGTCGTGGTGTGCGGCGATGAGCATCCGTTTTTCTTCCATAGATCCGGTAATCACGTACTTTCCCTGTCGATACCATGCTCCGTTGACGAACTTCAACTGCTGGGGATCTACCCAATAGCGTAAGATTATTTCCGTTTGTGGGGGGTCTTGAGTGGCTTGTATTGTTGTTACTCGCGCGAAGATGTCTTTGGGTAGCACCACTACGTTCTCGTTGTCTCGTTCACCCTGGTCGTAGTCTGGTCGTCGGGATAATGCGTCCGCTCGTCCGTTTTTCTTCCCTGGGATGTGGTGAATTTCAAAGTTGTACTCCATGATTTCAAGTACTTCCCTTGCGACTCTTCGACTTATCTTTTGCGGTAGTTTCCAGTACTGGAGGTTCATGTGATCGGAGTAGATTTTGATTTTGTGTGGTGATCCGGCCAGCAGCAGTCTCCAGTGTCGGAGTGCTTTGACGATAGCGAGTAGTTCTAGGTCGTATATGTCGTAGTTCCTTTCCGCTTCGTTGAGTGTGGCCGAATAGTATCCGATCGGGTGCCGTTTTCCGTCTTCCTTTTTCTGGAGTAGTACCGCGCCCTGTGGCGAATCCTGAGGCGTCTACCTCGAGCTCGAATGGTTCGTCTAGTTTTGGATGAGCAAGTACCGGTTCCTCCGTGACTAGGGCTTTGAGTTTTTGGAATGCTCTGTCCTCCTCGTCAGTCCACCTCCATTCCGTATCCTTCCTCGTGAGTTTGTTGAGGGGTTTGGCATGCGTGGCAAAGCTGCGAATGAAAAGCTGGTAAAAATTGCAGAAGCCTAGGAAGGATCGGACGTCACAGACCTTCGTGGGCGTGGGCCAGTCTTTGATACCAGAAATTTTTACCGGGTCCATGCGTGTTACCCCCTTCTCAAGGATTACCCCCAGGTAATCCATTCGCGGTTTGTTGAAGAGGCATTTTTCGAGTTTGAAGTAGAGGTCATGTTCCATGGCAACTTGTAGGACGTCGTGGACAGCTTCTTCGTGTTCCTTTTGTCCTGCCGGATTCCTAGTCACTATGCCTATATCGTCCATGTATACTCGTATGATCGTCCCTTTGACTTCGTGTTTGGCGATCGTGTCTCGGTAGATAGCGTTCATCATGGTTTGGAATGTAGCCGGGGAGTTGGTGAGTCCGAAGTACATGACGGTGGGTTCGAAGAGACCATACCGCGTTTTAAAGGCCGCTTTGTGTTCATCGCCCTCCTTAATGCGTACGTTGTTATACCCCCAGCGGACGTCCAGCTTGGTGTAGGTGTGGGCTTGGCTAAGGTCGGTGATGAGGTCTGAAATAAGGGGTAGCGGGTATTGGTTGCGGATGGTGACAGCGTTGATCTTCCTATAGTCTTGCACTGGTCGTAGTTTTCCATCCTTCTTTTTGATGAAGAAGAAGGATGAAGCATAAGGGGACTTTGATGGACAAATATACCCCTTCTTCAGTTGTTCATCTAGGAACTCCTTGAGTTTGCCGTCTTCTTCCTGTGTCATGGGGTAGACCTTGCAATCGATCGCCGATGGGGTACCTTCCTTGAATTCGATGGCATGGTCCCATGGCCTGGAAGGAGGAAATCTGTTGGACGCTTCTTCACTGAAGATCTTCGCAAACTGGTGGTAAGCTAATGGGAGTTCTACTTTATCGTGGAACTGCTTAGCTTCAATAGCCAATTCCGTGGCCATGGTGCGTAGATGGGTTTCCTCTTCTAATTCTGCTGTTATGCTTTCCTTCTCTTCTGTAGTGATGCTTCCTATGATATGGTCTTCTTTGGGGTAGATCGACCGGATAACGACCGGGAGCATCTTCTCGTGTATAGTGGCGTATCTCCAGTTTATCGTGGGTTCATACGTTGCTAGCCAAGGATATCCGAGTACCAAGTCTTCGTTTCCAAGGTCTGTGACCAGGAAGCGCATCTTTTGTCATTGTTGGTTAGTCTGGACATCCAAGTCGACGAAGTGGGTGATACTGCCCGCTTTGTTTTCTGTATTATCGATATTCCATATTTTTCTGGGATGGTCCAGTATTTGGAGTCCAAGTCCCATTCTTTTTGCGAACGAGGGGCGTATGAAATTGTCCGTTGCCCCAGAGTCCACCAATGTTCTGATGTCGGCCATTGCGTAATTCGTGCGAATCGAGACTGGAATTCTAAGAGACCGATAGCGAGTCATGATTACAGAATTACAATTAACTGCCCTCACCCAGGCCGATGGGTTCAGGCGTTCTGAAAACCCTCTTTCCCCCACATTTCTTGGAGGATGAGGTCTTTTACGTCATCCGATTCTCCCGCTACTCCTGCTAGCCAATCTTTGGCTCTTTGCTGTGGTGGGGCTGTGTTGGCTACCCTTGCTTGGGTCGAGGACTCCTCCTGTGTGTAGTAGTCCGTTTCCGACATGCGACTGGTGCTTGGTCGCGAACGAGGCTGTGAGCAATTTCGTGAGAAGTGACCTGGTCGGTTGCAATTGTAGCAAATGACTGTCCTCATGTCTCGAGGTGGTCCTCCTCCTCTTCCGTATCCTCCCCGTTGTGGTCGTGGGATAAAGGGGCGGTTTGCGTCTCCTACTTCCGCTACTCGAGCACGTGTTCGATTGGCGGAGGTATCCATGGCGTTTGGATCGTATCTGGGCGGAGGTGGTCCTCTCGGTGGACCCCAGTTGGGAGCTTGTGGCCTCCATTGGGGTTGGGCTGACGATGGTGGTGTCTTAGTTTTGAAGTTATCGAGGCGTGCTTTCATGTGTATATATTGCTTCTGCCTCCTTAAGGCGCACCTCTTCCAGTCTTCGAATGTATGCGGTTCGTCCAATTCGTAGACTTTCATGAATAGGGCTCATGGCAGCCCCGCGGTGAATCGGTCGATGGTTTGTCGGTCATTTAGGTTGTAGTGAGCTTTTCTTGCGAGTTGCTCAAACCTGACCACATACGCGTCGATGTCCTCTCCTGTCATTTTTACCCCTTTCTGCAGTTCGGCCTGCGCTTGTTCTTCCTCGAGGATATTTGAGAACCTTTTGGCGAATTTGGTCGCTACGTGATTCCATAGGGTCTGGGAGTATTGACTGACTCCTCGTCGTACTTCCCTGTTGAGCCACTCTAGTATGCTCAGCGTCCATTCGCTGACGTTAACTCCTTTTACGTATCCCAGGAAGAGAAGGGATCGTCGATACTCGTTTTGCATGATTGGTGCGTCCAGGTTCATCCCCCAGTATACGTGCCATTGTGTAAGAAAGGCCTCGTATTTAGTGCGATCTCCGTCGAAGACTGTTGGGGGTTCACCTGATAGTCTGTCTGATCCATGCCCTCCTCTTGGCGGTCCCACGTCCGGTGGTCCTCCTCCTGGCGGTCCTCCTCCTGGCGGTCCTCCTCCTCTTGGTGGTCTTCCTCCACCTGGGAATCCTCCTCCTGTTGGGCCTTGTCCTGGAAATCCTCCGGGAGTCCTCCTGGTGGTGGTGGAGGTCCTTCTGGTGGGTCTGGGTGGTCTGGTCCTATTGCTCGAATAGAGCTACGTCGTCTGCTGTCATTCGGTGTCCGGTATTGGAGTTGATGGGATTGAGGATGGCTTCCGCTTCTTCTCTGATGCTGGTGTACTTCCTCCATTGCTTGTGTTTCGGTTACTGTGGCCATGGGGCTTCTGATGTGAATCTCTCTGGGACGGTGATGTGTAAAGACTCAGCTATGTGAGCTAGTAGGCTCGAATCGTCTCCTGTCCCGGGTCGTAGCTTCGCTCTCGGTTGCGGTATGTTCCTCTGCTTGTTCTTCGTGACTTGATTCTGATGGGGCCTGCTCTCTGGGCTGGTCGTCTTCGTCACTACTGCTATCTCCGTCTAGTGATCCCCAGTCGTCTCCTTGAAGTTCTCTTGAGTCTATGTCGCACCGGTAGTGCCGTCTGGCTGGTCTTACGACGTCCCACCGATTATCTACGGGGTTCCATGTGATTTCCGTCCAGCAAAAGTTAGAGTAGTTGAACTCAACCGGTCGGTATCTGATGGCTTCTCCTGGGAAGTCTACAAAGTATCCGGTGTCTCCTCGGTATTCTCTCCACCAGGCTGCGCCTAGGAATTGTCGTGGTACTGATCGTTCTCCTCTAGTTTCGAGGTTGTAGGGTCGAAAATTTCTCCACTGGTCTCTTGTTGTGAACGCCACGGTTGGTTATCTTGGTCTTAATGTAACGCTACCACAGCGTTTAGTTCGACTTGAACTCGTATTAAGACGTTCACGACTTAGCTAGTTGACTGGTCCGCAGGGTCTCGATCAGCCCGTAGAATACGGCTAAGGCGATCCACAGTACTCGTCCTAGTAGTACTAAGGCAACTCCGACTTGTCGCGTCGAAAGGGCCAGGGTCCTAGACTCGAAGGTCAGGCTTTAGAAGAGGGCGTCTTCCTCTAGAAGTAGGAAGGCTCGAGAGTCCTCTAGTAGACGAGTAAGAATAGTGGTATTTGGGAAGAAGACCAAGATGCTCTTCTTGGTCTTCGCAAGCCGCTATTTATACATATTTCAGAGGCAGCTTTAAAGCTCCTCTTTGAGTATTGTCCCGTAGCGTAAGTAGCTCGAACCCTACTACAGCTATCCTAGTAACGAGTCATACTAACTATCACATGCTAGTACGACCCGTGCTGACTGATACGAATGGTCCATGACTAATACTCGCTTACTATCGTAGTCATAACCGTATAGTAAGCGTCCACTTCAATCCTCGTACCGTAATGTGAGTCTGTGAAGCTCTGACCGTGACACCTGAGAAGATGAGTTAAGAGACGTGGTATTTGAAGAAGACCAAGATGGCGTTCTTGGTCTTCGCAAGCTACTATTTATACATATGAAGGGGTAGTTTTGAAACTCCCCTATGAAGTCCATATCCTATAGCATAAGTAGCTCGAACCCTACTACTGCTGTACTAGTAATGAGTCATGCTAACAATCATATGCTAACACGACGTGATGACTGATCCTAAGTCCATGACTAATTACTACTTACTACCGTAGTCATAACCATGTAGTAAGCGTCCTATTCGTTGATCTGTAACACCTCATGTGTAACCACCAAAACAACAAACAAGGAGGTCATACTCGAGACCAATGGGTCCAAGCCCTTAACAAGGCGTGTGACCCGAATGCCATGGATATTAGCCACACTAGAGCCCGCGCAACCCTCACAGACACTGAGAAGCAAAGGATGGTCGCAGAGGGGAGATGTTTCCAATGTGGAGAAAAGGGTCATGTGTCACGTAATTGCCCACAAAAAGGCACTCGCACTGCTCAAACCACAAGTGGCACAGAAGCGCCTCCTCCCTTCCCCTCTACCTCCACAGCATCGCCTCCCCCCCTTGTTACTCAAGTCGCCATATCAGCAAACCGCATACTGTTGAATGATGAAGCAGCTGACGCTCAGATCGCAGCGCTGGCCACTCAGCCAAAAGAGGTGCGGGACCTCTTAGTGGAGAAGCTTTTTGGAGGAAAGGATTTTCCAAATGCCTGAACCCGTTGGCCTGGGCAAGGGCGCTACATGTGTATTAGCAGATATTGATCTATGCAAATCCCGGTTCTTTTCAAATCTGCAAATGCGACGGCCAAACAACAGGTCCTGTTGGACTCTGGAGCAACCAACAACTTTATTTGTGCAGAGCTGCTCAAATGAACACATCTCGGAACGCAACCTGTCTCTGTTCCCATCACTATATGGAATGTAGATGGATGTAATGCTACCACAGCATCAGCCCGACTTGGACTCGAGATGTGACGTTCACGACTTAGCGATAGGATCATTGGTAAGTCTCCAATATGGCCCAGAATACTACGAGGGCTGTCCACGTGGTGCACACAAGCAGCACTATGACAAAGAGGACTTGTACTCTTGCCAGGTCCTTTAGACGTGAAGGTCAAAGGGAAGAAAGGAAGTTTTGAGGCGCGAAGGCCCGAAATGCGAGTCAAGAAGGTGGTATTTGGAAGAAGACCAAGATGGCGTTCTTGGTCTTCGCTAACCACTATTTATACATATGAAGGGGTAGCTTTGAAGCTCCCCTATGAATCTGATACCCTATAGCGTAAGTAGCTCGAACCCTACTACAGCTATCCTAGTAATGAGTCATGCTAACAATCACATGCTAGCACAACGTGATGACTGATCCTAAGTCCATGACTAATTACTGCTTACTATCGTAGTCATAACTGTATAGTAAGTGTCCATGCATCGATTCGTAACATCACCCCCTTTTCAGCTGCGGTGCCCACGATGCCTCTGATCTCCGGCGCCTCCCATCCAACCCGACTGTACTTCTTCCACCCTATCCAGCATGTTCACCATCTCAAGGCGGAACTTGCTGTGCACAAGCTCCCCCTTGATACCTCCCAACACAGTGGCGAGTTGATGAAGCCACTGCTCCATCCGCTCCACCTCGTACGCGTAGGATCGGTACCGATGGACCTTGGCTTTGAGACTTACATTGCGCAGCTCCTTGAGGGCGCGGTCAAAGCAGGGACGGTCATGGTAGCCGCCTGCAAAGACCATAAGGTCTTCCTGTGGATAATGGGGCTTACCACGAGCTCAGACCTGCGGCTTGGCGTACAGTGGCTTGGAGTACACCTTCTCGCTGTCCTCGACCAGTCCCAGCACCAGGGGGTCCGCGTTCATGATCGTTTGAACATACGTGGCCTGGTGGGTGCTTCCTTGCCTGTCGGTAATGGGGTAGTGTATAAAATCCTCCCCACGGTTGTACTTGTAGCCATGAGGAGGGGGCCCTAGGGCGCGGTGTCAGAGTTGGAGGAGTGGGAAGAGGGGAGGAGCGTCGGCTCAAACTCCTCCTCGGTATAATGGGCATCCAGTGGTGTTGCACACATAGGGAGTTTCGCAGGGGTCGTCAGTATCGGTGGCGGTGACAATGAGCGGGTGCTCATCTGGGTAGTAATCTTGGAGGCTCCCTCGTGCCTGCTCCAATATCGTCTCATGCGTTTGACCGCTCCGTCCTTCCATCGCCTCATCATCTCTGTAGCAGTATGACTTAACGCTATGCCAAGCCAAGTGAAGGTTTTATGAACTGCCGAGGGCGAAGACTCAAGCTTGGCACGGAGATAAATCACGTGCTAGACTTACAGTCAATGTGGAGCATGCGCACACTAAAGCACCTTTACGCAAGGGGCGAGCACACTGTGTCACACAGTGGTAAGCTGAGTGGAGAACCAAGAGGACAAGTTAGATTGGAGATGGTAAGGAAGTACAAGGAAATGCACACCTGAGTGGAGAACCAAGAGGACAAGTTGGTTCCACTCAGGACGCTACAGGCAAGCTTAAGTATCTACTGCGGCTGCGATTAAGTCGGAGCTTGAACACTGTTACTAAGTGTAAAGTAATCGACTATGACTAAAGAGCTGACACGTTGTGTCTATTAATAGCCTTATCTTTAGTGCTGACTGATGCACTGTCATTAAGGCTGACTGCATATGACGTGTCGCTGAGTAAAACCTAATACAGCACGTAATACATGCCTAGTAAGCGTAATCTAGAGTGTACTAGAAGGTTCTATCCTTATCTACCAATCAGCTGAGTCTGTCCATATATAGAACGTGACCGTAAAGGGATATCCCGTGTATGGGTATACTTTCCCATGGTCACGTGATGAAAAGTGCACGATATTTCATGTGACTAACTAGAGAATGTGATGGCGTGATCCACAAAAGGCGAAACTGAACACGTCCGTGACAATCTCCGACCGCCGTTCGGTCGCCCTCCGAAGCTGCTCTTGCTTCCACACCTCTGCTACTTGCCTCCACTTCTCCTCCCGCTTCCAGTCTTGCCATCGTAAGGTTGCCACCGACGGGCTCTTCCTCGGCCCACTGCTCCACTCGTACTGGGAGAGGTTGAGGTGAGGACTCCTCACTGTCGCAGAGAGCTGCACAAAGCCTGTCAACTTCAGGCATCGTGAGCGGCACAGTGTTGAGCCACTGCCCATCTTCGGTGACGAGCCACCAGCTGGTGGTGTTGCTGGTGTCGGGGGTGTGCTCGGTGGGGATGAGGCTTTGGAGGGTGGTGACGAGTTCTTGGTGGGTGATAGGTCCCATGTTTGAGGCAACACGAGCGATGGCCTCAGTGGCAGAGGGAATGGACATGGTTGCGAGAATGGAAGAGAGGAAGCCAGAATGAAAGTGGGAGGAAGGTGATGGGGTTCATTGCAGCGTTTGCACGGCTTTTAAGTGATGTGCGTGTCGGAGATTTAACAATTGATACTCAGCTATCGCTTCATCTGCGAATATGTCATCCTTATCGACCCACTGATTCTCCGAGTCAGGGTATCCCTTCCACTTGATTAGGTATTGCAAACGCCGCTTCCTGCCAAAGTGCCGATGGTCCAGAATCTTCTCAACCTCGTATTCCTCTTCTCCTTCTACCAAATCCAGTGGCGGGCGTTGGAAATTTTCTCCGTGCATGAGCATCTCGCGATAAGGCATGAGAAGATTGATGTGGAACACGGGGTGGATGCTCCATTGCATGGGAAGTTCCAGTTGGTAGTTCACCGGGGACAGGATTCGTGTGATTTTGAAGGGTCCATGTCTCCTTGCGGCCAGTTTGGGAGTTGGTTGATTGGTTCTTAGGTGTTGCCCTTCCAGCCATACGTAATCCCCTAGTTGGAGCTTGGGTGTGTCGTGATGCTTTACCCACAGTGATTGTGCCTTTTTGATAAGGTCGTGCACTTCTCTCCGTGATTCTCGGAACTGTTCAAGTCTCGTGGTGACCTGTGGGATAGGGGATGGCTTATCGAGCCAATCAGCACGTGGGTCATATCCCATGAGGAGCAAGAACGGGGACTTCCTTGTTGCCTCGTGGGGCCAGTTGTTATGAGTGAATTCCGTGATTGGTAGGAGTTCCGCCCAGTTATCCTGTCGTTCGTTAGTCCAGAAGCGGAGATACTGTTCTAGCCATTGATTTGTCCATTCTGATCGTCCGTCAGTTCGGGGGTGGTAGGCCATGGATATGTTCTGCTGAATCCCTAGTACTTTGCACAATTCCCTTGTAAACTTCGATGCGAACCGAGGGTCTCGGTTGCTGATGATTTTGGACGGTAATCCGAAGCGTCTGAATATGTGGGTGACGTATAATCCGGCAGTTTCCTCTGCTGTTACTGCTTCTGTGCATGGGATGAATATCGATGCCTTGGTACAGTCGTGATCGGTGACGGTAAGAATGGTATCATATCCCATGGACTCGGGAAGTTTGGTGATGAAGTCGAGAGCTATTGTCTCAAAGGGGAGTGTGTTTTCTTTTGGGGTTATTGGTACGAACGGGGCTTTGGTTGGGCAAGTGTTGACCTTGTGTCGTTGACACTCTGCGCATCCTTGCACATAGTTTCGTATGTCCAGCTTCATTTCTGGCCACCAGTATCGTTGTTCGACTAATCTTATGGTTCTCGCAATTCCTGGGTGTCCATGCACCGGCGGGTCATGATGGGCAGAAATGAGCTTCCGTTTCTCTTCCAGCGAACCAGTTATGATGTACTTCCCTTGACGATACCACGCCCTGTTAACATATTTTAATTGTTGCGGGTCTACCCAGTAGCGCAATGTGATTTCCGTTTGAGGTGGGTCTTGCCTGGATTGCACTGTGATGGCTCTTGCAAAGACGTCTTCCAGTAGCACCACGATGTTTTCATTGTCCCTCTCTCCCTGGTCGTAGTCTGGCCGCCTCAATAATGCGTCTGCACAACGGTTCTTCTTTCCTGGGATGTGGTGAATCTCAAAGTTGTATTCCATTAATTCGAGTACTTCCCTGGCGATTCTCCAGCTTATCTTCTGTGGTAGTTTCCAGTACTGAAGGTTCATGTGGTCCGAGTAAATTTTGATTTTGTGGGGTGATCCAGCCAGTAAGGGTCTCCAGTGTCTGAGCGCTTTGACTATTGCCAGGAGTTCTAGGTCGTATATGTCACAGTTGCGTTCCGTGTCGTTCAAGGTGGCTGAGTAGTAGCTGACTGGGTGTCTTTTGCCATTGTTCTTCTTCTGGAGTAGGATGGCTCCTGTTGCAAATCCTGAGGCGTCTACTTCAAGTTCAAATGAGGCGTCTAGTTTGGGGTGTGCGAGCACAGGCTCTTTGGTGACTAGGGCTTTGAGTTTTTGGAAGGCTTTGTCCTCTTCGTCTGTCCATCTCCATTCTATGTGTTACGCTCCAGCGGGCGTACCTTCCGGAGTTCGGCACTCGACGGGAAACTTGGGGGTTCTTGCGGTATCACGGTGGCGACCAAGACTTCGGCGGTCTATCTTCCGGCCGGATTCTCGAGATCTTGGGATTTGCTGAGTTCTTCTAGGGTTTGGGCAATACCGTAGGCGATAACGGCAAAGAGATGCGTAACGCGGGTGGCAAAGAAGAAGAGGAGGACGTGCTCAAGCAAAGGAGACAGGATCGGAGAGGGGATAACTATACAGGGGTTGCCTGTATCTGCTTCGGTCTACTTGTAGGCTGGTAGAATACAAGAAGTCAAGCTGAGGGATATCAGCGAGACTGGGGTGCTACTTATACACTTCCAAGGAGCTTTCAAGCTCAGCTTGGAGTCCGAAACTTAGTACGTATCGTCCAATCGTAAGTAAAACAACACGAGTCAGGGGCATACAGTCATAAGGTCAACAATGAGGCAAAGGTGAAACGGGGTCAGAAGTCCATCAATCAGTGGCTGAAACATACAACTCCTGGGCGCATCAAGCCACAGGCACAATCAGAACAGTCCATCAGAAACTAGGAACCATACAGTCCATGAGGCAGATTCAATCACGATCCAGGCACAAGCTCATCTGGATCCTTCTGGTGCGAGTCTAGACCAGGTCATGTGCCAGGGTCACGTGACGGGCGCTTGACGTCTTCTTCGGCTATTCCCAGGGTGCTTGCCAGCCCGGGTCACGTTCGTAATGCAGGATGTTTCCGGGGTCGATACCTTCACTTCTGGCGGCTGCAACCCATTCGGTGCGATACTGCTCGGTGGTGCTGCACGAGTCCGTACTGGTGGCGCGGGGTTCAGGTCGAAACGTAACACTACGTCCTTCCTCGTGAGTTTATTGAGGGGTTTGGCGTGTGTAGCGAAACCGCGAATGAAGAGTTGGTAAAAATTGCAGAAGCCTAGGAATGAGCGTCCATCACAGACCTTTGTAGGTGTCGGCCAGTCCTTGATGCCTGAAATTTTTACCAGGTCCATACGCGTCACCCCCTTTTCAAGGATTACCCCCAGGTAATCCATTTTTGGCTTGTGGAAGAGGCATTTTTCCAGTTTGAAGTAGAGGTCATGTTCCATAGCTACTTGTAGTATGTCATGTATGGCTTCTTCATGGTCTTGTTGTCCCAATGGGTCTCTAGTCACAATGCCGATGTCGTCCATATAGACTCGTATAACCGTACCCTTGGCCTCGTGTTTAGCGATGGTGTCTCGGTAGATGGTATTCATCATCATTTGGAAAGTGGCCGGAGAGTTTGTGAGTCCAAAATACATGACTGTGGGTTCAAAGAGCCCGTACCACGTCTTAAAGGCTGCCTTGTGTTCGTCTCCTTCTTTGATGCGTATGTTGTTGTACCCCCATCTGACGTCTAGTTTCGTATATGTGTGCGCCTGGCTAAGGTCTGTAATGAGGTCCGAGATGAGAGGGAGAGGGTACTGATTTCTGATAGTGACAGCGTTGATCTTTCTGTAGTCTTGGACTGGTCTTAACTTCCCATCCTTCTTTTTGATAAAGAAGAAGGACGAGGCATAGGGGGACTTTGAGGGTCGTATGTACCCTTTCCTTAGTTGCTCGTTTAGGAATTCTTTAAGCTTCTCGTCTTCTTCTTGGGTCATGGGGTAGACCTTGCAGTCAATAGTGGTAGGGGTGTTTTCTTTAAACTCAATGGCGTGATCCCATGGTCGTGATGGGGGGAATTGATTGGATGCCTCCTCGCTAAAGATCTTTGCGAAGCTTTGGTAAGCCTCGGGGAGTTCTACTTTGTTGTGGAACTGCTTAGCTTCGATGGCCAGCTCCGTGGCTGTTGTGCGTATCTGGGATTCGTCTTCTAACTCCCGGACAATGACTTGTTTCTCTTCCTCCGTGATTGCAGCTCCTATGATGTCATTGTCGTGTTGGGGGTTGATGGATCTTATTACCACGGGCAACATTTTTTTGTGGATGGTTGCGTATCTCCAGTTGATAGTGGGCTCATAAGTGGCGAGCCAGGGGTATCTGAGGACCAGATCTTCGTTGCCTATGTCTGTCACTAGGAAGCGCATTTTCTGGCATTGTTGATTAGTCTGGATGTCGAGATCTATACAGTGTGTTATACTGCCTGCTTTGTTCTCTGTGTTATCTATATTCCATATTTTCCGTGGTCGGTCCAACGGTTGGAGGCCCAGCCCCATTCTTTTAGTGAATGAGGGGCGTATGAAGTTGTTGGTGGCTCCTGAATCTATGAGCCCTTTTATGTCGGCCATTGCGTAACTGGTGTGAATCAAGACTGGAATTCGAAGTGAACGGTAGTGAGTCATGATTACAGAGTTACAATTAACCGCCCTCACCCAGGCCGATGGGTTCAGGTGTTCTGAAAACCCTCCTTCCCCCACATTTCTTGAAGGATGAGGTCTTTTACGTCATCCGTTTCTCCGGCTACTCCGGCCAGCCAGTCCTTGGCTCTTTGTTGAGGAGGGGCACTGATGGTTGCCCTGGATTGAGTTGGTGGTTCTTCCTGCGTGTAATAATCGGTCTCAGCCATCTGACTTGTCATGGGTCTACGACGTGGCTGTGGACAGTTTTGTGAGAAGTGTCCGAGCTGGCTGCAGTTGTAGCAGGTTACTGTCCTTATGTCTCGTGGAGGGGGGCCTCCTCTACCAAACCCTCCTTGGTTTGGTCTAGGGGTGAAAGGTCGGTTTGGATCTCCAACTTCCGCGATTCTGGCTCTCGTTCTATCTGCCATTGTGTCCATGGCATTTGGGTCGTAATGGGGAGGTGGTGGACCTCATGGCGGGCCCCAGTTCGGGGGTTGTGGCCTCCATCGTGGTTGCGCAGAGGAAGGGGGAGTTTTGCTTTTGAAGTTGTCAAGGCGTGCCTTCATATGAATGTACTGTTTTTGTCGTCGGAGGGCACATCTCTTCCAGTCTTCAAAGGTATGTGGTTCATCGAGTTCGTAGACCTTCATGAACAGGGCTCATGGTAGTCTGGCTGTAAAGCGATCGATGGTTTGTCAGTCGTTTAGGTTGTAGTGAGCCTTTCTTGCGAGTCGTTCGAATTGAACCACATACGCGTCGATATCCTCTCCTGTCATTTTGATGCCCTTCTGTAGTTCTGCTTGGGTGTTACGTCTCGTTCTCGAACTGCCCGGACCGGTTGTGAACTCTGACGTGTTCGTGATGACTCGGCACGTTAGCAGTAATACGTCATGGACTTCAGATCTTACCGTCTCGCGTTGTGCTGACTGATGACTCCCTATTGTTGTACGTGATCATGATTAGGCTTGCTGACTGATGCTCTATTGTTGTACGTGTTCTGTGTTACGATAACGACTGCGCATTCTACTATTAGGATACGCTACTTACGCTATTGGTTACTTACGAGTTCGAGCGGAGCTGGAACTAGCTCCCTTACCTGTATTTAAGCTCGTAGTAGTACGGACCAGGATCCCCATCTTGGTCTTCTTCCAATACCACATCCTCTACTCGTCTTCTAAGCTAGGGACTCGCGAAGTCCCTAAGTGAGCTAGCTCCGGCATATCCCCTATGATCAAGAGGGATCCCCGTGACCTTATCTCCATCTTCCCTCGTGAATGGTAGATCAGCCGACCGTGACTTATCCGCCGGGTACCACGTGTCACCTCGTATTTGAATACCTCAACTCGCGCACGGCTCGCCCAACCCACTGTTACTACATCGTTGACAACCTCGAGTGGGAATACATCCGCAAAGTCCCCAGTCCACCTCCCAACGTTCCCATCGAAGAGACGTTATACACCTACAGGGACTCCACAGGCACGTACTGGCCCCATCCCGCAGTCTTTCCAGAGCACTCGGACAACCACAGATTCCATCCCCGAGGGAACCCACGTCACAACAGCGTCTAAGTCAGACGAACGTCCATGGTAGACGTTACATTGGGCTTGCTCTTCCTCCAGTATATTGGAGAAGCGTTTGGTGAACTCCGTTGCGATGTGATTCCACAAGGTTTGAGAGTACTGGCTTACTCCCCTTCGCACTTCTTGGTTTAACCATTCTAACATGGTCAGTGTCCACTTGCTCACGTTGACCCCTTTGATGTATCCCAGGAAGAGGAGAGATCGTCGGTATTCGTTTTGCATAATGGGGGCGTCCAGATTCATGCCCCAGTAGACGTGCCATTGTGTGAGGAATGCCTCATATTTAGTACGGTCTCCGTCAAATACTGTCGGGGGTTCACCTGATAATCTGTCCGACCCATGTCCTCCGCCTCCTCCTATACCAGGGGGAGGTCCTCCTCCTGCTGGCGGTCCTTCTCCTCCAGGTGGTCTTCCTCCTCCCAGGAATCCTCCTCCTGTTGGTCCCTGTCCGGGGAATCCCCCCAGTAATCCGCCTGGTGGTGGTGGTGGACCCGCAGGAGGGTCTGGCTGGTCTGGGCCTATAGCATGGAACAATGCTGCGTCGTCTGCGGTCAATCTGTGACCTGTGGAGGGGTTTATGGGGTTGAGGATGGCTTCTGCCTCTTCCCTGATGCGTCTTACTTCCTCCATGGTTTGAACTTCTGTAGCCATGGGACTTCTAATGTGAATCTCTTCTGGGACGGTGATGTGTAGGGACTCAGCTATGTGGGCTAGCAGACTTGAGTCATCTCCTGTCCCTGGTCATACTTCGCTTTCCATAGCGGTTTGTTCTTCTATCGGTTCCTCCTGGCTTGATTCTGAGGGTGTTTGCTCTCTCGGTTGTTCTTCTTTGTCTTCGCTGCTGCTATCCCCGTCGAGTGGTCCCCAGTCTTCTCCATTAAGCTCTCTGGAGTCGATGTCACAATGATAGTGTCTTCCGGTTGGTCTAACGATGTCCCACCAGTTGTCTATGGGATTCCACATAACTTCCGTCCAACAGAAGTTTGAATAGTTGAACTCAACTGGTCGATACCTGACGGCGTCTCCAGGGAAGTCGACAAAGTATCCGGTATCTCCTCTATATTCTCTCCACCTTGCTGCACCTAGGAACCGTTGTGGCACTGATCTTTCCCCTCTTGTATCGAGGTTATAGGGTGGGAAGTTCCTCCACTGTTCTCTTGTAGTGAACACCACATTTGGGGGATCTTGGTCTTAATGTAACGCTACCACGGCATCAGCCCGACTTGGACTCGAGATGTGACGTTCACGACTTAGCAATAGGATCATTGGTAAGTCTCCAGTATGGCCCAGAATACTACGAGGGCCGTCCACGTGGTGCATGCAAGCAGCACTATGACAAAGAGGACTTGTACTCTTGCCAGGTCCTTTAGACACGAAGGTCAAAGGGAAGAAAGGAAGTTTTGAGGCGCGAAGGCCCGAAATGCGAGTCAAGAAGGTGGTATTTGGAAGAAGACCAAGATGGCATTCTTGGTCTTCACTAACCACTATTTATACATATGAAGGGGTAGCTTTGAAGCTCCCCTATGAATCTGATACCCTATAGTGTAAGTAGCTCGAACCCTACTACAGCTATCCTAGTAATGAGTCATGCTAACAATCACATGCTAGCACAACGTGACGACTGATCCTAAGTCCATGACTAATTACTGCTTACTATCGTAGTCATAACCGTATAGTAAGTGTCCATGCATCGATTCGTAACATGGAACCTACAACTGAGACGGCGCGATAACCCAGTACACTGACTTAGCAGTGTGGACTGGTGAGCGCACGAAGACGCTTTGTTTCCTGGTTACCAACCTAGGAAAGGACGAAGCGATCCTGGGCTACCCCTGGTTCTTGGCCTTTGAGCCTGAGATAGAGTGGAGGAATGCCACGCTGAACGAAAAATTCCAACCAGTCATAATCTCTAGCCTGAGCCTCCAGAGTGATGCTATGCCTATAGAATCTGCTATCAGGGCTATGGAGGCATATGAGCTTGACGAGGAGGCGTGGGAGCAGGTTGTGAACGAAGGATCGGAGCCAAGTATCACCTTCCTGCGAAAGACAACTACCGCATCAGAACTTGCACAGCAGGAGGCAGCTAAAAGAAAGGCCTGGACGTTTGAGGAAATGGTCCCTCCAGAATACTGGTCACATCGCAAGGTGTTCAGTGAAGAAGCATCGCATTGTTTTCCCCCATCCCACATATGGGACCATACCATCAACTTACTCCCAGATGCACCCACTGCCCTTGATTGTAAAGTGTATCCCTTAACTGCAAATGAGGGAGAAGCACTCACAATCTTCCTGAACGAACAACTTGAAAAGGGGTATATTCGACCCTCGAAGTCTGCTTACATGTCACCTTTCTTCTTCATCAAAAAGAAAGATGGGAAATTACACCCAGTGCAGGACTATCGACGTCTCAACAAACTCACCGTAAAGAACCATTACCCTCTCCCTCTTATCCCTGAACTCATCAATCGCATTCGAACCACGTGTTTGTACTCGAAACTAGACATTTGTTGGGGGTACAATAATGTTTACATTCAAGAAGGAGACGAGTGGAAAGCGGCATTCAAAACCAACCAAGGGTTATTTGAGCCATGCGTCATGTTCTTCGGCCTCACAAACTCCCCTTCCACCTTCCAAACAATGATGGACACTATCTTTTGCAACCTTATCCTAACAAACAAAGTCATTGTGTACATGGATGATATCCTTGTTGCCACCACCAACAACAAGAACCATCATCAGAAAGTCCTCCATGAAGTGTTACAACTTTGCAAGGAACATGATCTCTATGTGAAGCCAGAGAAGTGCAAATTTGAGGTCTATGAAACCGAGTACCTTGGCCTCATCATTGGGCATGGATGACTACAGATGGACCCTGTTAAAGTCCGAGGAATCCGAGAATGGCAACCACCGAAAAGCATTAAGGAGGTTCGCGCGTTCTTGGGGTTCTGCAATTTCTACCGAAGGTTCATATGGGGATTCTCTCAACTGGCCCGACCTCTCCACAACCTCACAAAGAAAGACGTCCAGTGGCATTGGGGCGACATGCAACAGAACACCTTTGAAGATGTTAAAAGGCACATATGCGAAGAACTGGTGCTCTTATTCCCGGACCTCACAAAACCATTTGAACTAGAAGTCAACGCGTCAAATGTCGCCATAGGGGCAGTACTGAATCAGTTGGGCTCCAATCAGAAGTTCCACCCAGTAGCCTTCCACTCCAAATTGTTTACGGCAACGGAGCGGAATTATGACATCTATGATCGGGAACTGTTGGCAGTAGTCAAAGCACTACAAGCATGGAGAACATACCTTGTCAGATCGCACCACAAAATCATCATTCATATTGACCATGCCAACCTCCAATACTGGAAAGAGCCCTGGAAGATCAACCAACAAATCGCACGAGAGTTCCTAGAGTTATCAGAATACAACTTCATTCTGAGACATGTAGCGGGAACAAAGAATGCGCATGCAGACGCCCTGTCCAGGCGGTCAGACTACGAGTCTGGTGAAGGGGACAATACCGATGTCATCGTCCTACCAGCTGAACGATTTATCTGAGCCACCCAAATGTCAATATGCGACATGGATATCTGGTCCCAGGTGGCTCAAAATGCTGGCAAAGAGGAAGCAGCATGATGGGCTGAACACCACAACCTCAAATTACACGACAGGCTGTGGTGGAAAGATGAGGCATTGGTCGTTGTCGGGGACAACAATCTTAAGTGGGGGGTAATTGCTTTCTTTCACAACTCTCCAAGCATGGGCCACCCTGGAATCACCAATACATGTGAACTAGTATGGCGCGACTACTGGTGGCCCACCATATGAGAAGACATCGAAGAATACATTAAAGGATGCGCTGTATGTCAGGCCAACAAAATCAACCCCCACTGACAAAAACCCCACCTATTCCCTATATCCACCGACCCAGAAGCAGAGCCATTCGAAGTCGTTGCTATGGACTTTATCACCAAACTACCCCTGTCTCAAGGATTCAATTCCATTCTCACGATCACCAACCATGACTGCTCAAAAGCCGCAATCTTCATACCCTCTAATGAAGCCATTACTGCTGAAGGAGTAGCCCAGCTGTACCTTCAGCATGTTTACCCACATTATGGGATACCACGCAAACTCATTACCGACTGAGACCCACGGTTTACATCCGCGTTCATGAAGGGGTTATGCAGCACACTCGGAATACAACAGAACATCTCCTTGGCATATCACCCGCAAACAGACAGTCAGTCAGAATGCACGAATCAATGGCTGGAGCAGTATTTGCGTCATTGGAGCAATGTGCAACAGGATTGGGCGGAGGTGCTTCCAGTAGCACAGTTTGCACATAACTCCTGGCTGAATGCGACAACAAAACACTCCCTGTTCTCGCTTATCATGGGGTGGGAACCACGAACCACATGGGTTTCAAAACCTACCCCAGTACCATTGGTCGACCAGCGTCTGGATGAGATGACTACAAGGCGACAGCACGCGCAAGATTGTATTAAACATGCACAAAACCTTATGGCCAAGAAGGGAAGAAGCTGCTTTATCCCTTACACTGAAGGGGCCCAGGTCTGGCTAGAAGGGACAAACCTGAGAACCTTCTACCCCACTGCAAAACTGGCCCCCAAGCGTTGTAAGGACGGTGAGGGTCCTAGGTGAGTTTGAAGGCGGAGGTGTTCCACTCCAAAGGAAGGGGGTAGGAAGAAGTGAGAATTGTCCTTCGAGTGCCTGCATTTGGGCCTGACTTCTGGGATATTCACACTGAGAGAGGGGGAGAATGCAACACAGCGCTGTCTGATTGATTGGAGATGTGATGATGTGATTCTGTTTTCTACCGAGAGTAAAAAGTCTACTTAAGTACAAAAGAGGCCTGTACCTAAGAAGGAAAAAGGGAGGATGATGAAAAAGATTTACAGTGTCACAGTCCCTTCCGAATCAAGAAGGCCTTATTGGTGGTGACGTATGAGTTGGAGCTACCGACTGCATGGAAGATACACCCAGTGTTCCATGCAAACCTCCTAATGCCATATAAGGAGATGGAACTGCATGGGGAGAACTTCCCACGCCCTCCCCCTAAACTTGTGGATGGAGAAGAGGAATTCGAAGTGGAGCAGGTCATGGGGTCACAGCTCCATGTGTTACGCTACCACTGCGTTCAGTCCGACTTGGACTCGTATAACGGCGTTCACGACTTAGCTGTTCGTAGGTACTCTTGCAGAGTCTCGGTGATGCCATAGAATACCACTAAGGCAATCCACAGCAGACGTCCGGCTAACACTAAGGCAACCCTGACTTGACGCGTCGAAAGGGCCAGGGTCCTAGACTCGAAGATCAGGACTTTAGAGAGGACGTCCCTCTTTAGAGTGGGAAGACTGAGAAAGCCTCCTCAAGAGTTCTAGCGGTAGAGAGTGGTATTCAAAGAAGACCAAGATGGCGTATCTTGGTCTCTGCGCCCCACTATTTATACATATTACAGAGGCAGCTTTGAAGCTCCTCTTTAAGACGATAACTACTAGCAATAATAGCTCGAACCCTACTATCGCTATCCTAGTAGTGAGCCATGGTAACTATCACATGCTACCACAACTCTTGCTGACTGATGGTAAGTCCATGACTAATCTACGCTTACTACCGTAGTCATAACCATGTAGTAAGTGTCCACCTCAAACTTCGTACCGTAATAGAGTCCACTGAGCTCGTATCGTGACATCACCCCCTTTTCAGGTGCGACGCCCACGTCGCCGGCGTTCGCCGGTTCCTCCCATCCATCCAGCCTGCACCTCCTCTATCCTGTCCATCGCGTTGGCCATCTCCAGTCGGAACTTACTCCAAGCCAGCTCCCCCTTGATGCCCCCCAATGCGGCGGCGAGTTGATGAAGCCGCTGCTCCATCCGCTCTGCCTCGTACGCATAAGACCGGTACCGGTGTAACTCGGCCTTGAGGCTCACATCGTGCAGCTCCTCGAGGGCGCGATCGACGCGAGGGCGGTCGTGATATCCGCCGGCGAAGATCATAAGATCTTCCTGAGGGTAATGGGGCTTACCTCGGGCCCGAACCTGCGGCTCAGCGTAGAGCGGCTTCGAATACACCTTCTCACTGTCCTCCGTCAATCCCAACACCAGGGGGTCCGCGTTCATGATAACTTGAATGAACGCGGCCTGGCGAGTGCGTCCCTGGCCGTCGGTGATCGGATAGTGCACGAAGTTCTCCCCGCGGTTGTGGATATAGCCGTGAGGGGCTGGCCCTAAGGCGCGGTGTCGTAGTTGAAGGAGGGGGAAGAGGGGAGGAGCGTCTGCTCGAACTCCGCCTCGGTACAGGGGGCGTCCTGTGGTGTCGCATGCGTAGGGGGTCTTGTCGGGGTGGTCAGTGTCGGTGGCAGTGACGATGAGCGGGTGCTCATCTGGGTAATAGTCGTGGAGGCTCCCTCGCGCTTGCTCCAATATCGTCTCATGCACTCCACGGCCCCTGCCTTCCTCCTCGCCATCATCTCCGACCGCCGTTCGGTCGCCCTCCGAAGCTGCTCTTGCTTCCACGCCCTCGCCACCTCCAGCCACTGACGTTCCCTCTTCCAGTCTTGCCATCGTAATGTCGCCGGCAACAGGTTCTTCAACCCACTGCTCCACTCGGACCGGGAGAGGTCGAGGTGAGGACACCTCACTGTCGCAGAGAGCTGCACGAAGCCTATCGACTTCGGGCGTCGTGGGCGGGGTGCAGTTGAGGCGCTGGCCATCTTCGGTGACCAACCACCAGCTTGCGGGGTTGCTGGTGTCGGGGGTGTGCTCGGCTGGGACGAGGCTTTGGAGAGCTGTGACGAGCTCTTGATGGGTGATGGGGCTCGTGTTTGAGGCAACACGAGCGACGGTGTCGGCGGCAGAGGGAACGGACATTGTTGAGAGTAGGGAAGAGAGGAAGCCAGTGTGACGAGTGAGAGAGGGTAGTGGGGGTTTGGACGAGATCTTTCGAGCTTTTAAGTCTCGCATTGTGCAGGGGTTTAATTGTTGGTACTCAGCTAGGGCGTCGTCCGCGAACACGTCATCCTTATCAACCCACTGGTTCTCCAAGTCGGGGTATCCCTTCCATTTGATCAGGTATTGAAGGCGCTTCTTCCTGCCGAAATGCCGATGATCCAGGACCTTCTCGACTTCGTATTCTTCTTCTCCTTCTACCAAATCCAGGTGGTGGGCGCTGGAAGTTTTCTCCATGCATGAGCGTCTCGCGATAAGGCGTGAGAAGGTCAATGTGGAACACGGGGTGGATGCTCCATTGTGTGGGAAGTTCCAGCTGATAGTTGACAGGAGATAAGACCTGCGTGATCTTGAAGGGTCTGTGCCGTCTTGCCACGAGTTTGGGCGTCGGTTGATTGGTCCTCAGGTGGCGTCCTTCCAGCCAGACGTAATCTCCTATCTGAAACTCAGGGGTGTTTCAGTGTTTGACCCACATGAGTTGTGCCTTTCTGATAAGGTCTTGGGCTTCCTTCCGCGCTTCTTGGAATTGTTCCAGTCTCGTGGTAATCTGCGGAATTGGGGAGGGTTTATTGAGCCAATCAGCGCGCGGATCATAGCCCATGAGGAGGGAGAACGGGGACTTCCTTGTCGCCTCGTGAGGCCAGTTATTGTGCACGAATTCTGCTATGGGCAGGAAATCCGCCCAGTTATCTTGCCGCTCGTTGGTCCAAAAATGGAGGTATTGCTCCAGCCATTGATTGGTTCGCTCTGATTGTCCGTCCGTTCTGGGGTGATACGCGGTGGAGATGTTCTGCTGAATCTCCAGGATTCGACATAGTTCCCGTGTGAACTTGGAGGCGAACTGGGGGTCTTGGTCGCTAATGATTTTCGATGGTAGTCCGAATCTCCTGAAGACGTGTGTGGCATAGAGTCCAGCTGTTTCTTCTGCTGTGATCTCCTCGTTACAGGGGATAAAAACTGAGGCCTTGCTGCAGTCGTGGTCAGTTACCATTAAGATGGTGTCGTATCCCTGTGACGTGGGGAGTTTAGTAATGAAATCGAGAGCGATAGTTTCGAATGGCAGGGCGTCTTCCTTTGGCGTGATGGGCACGAGTGGGGCTTTCATGGGGCGTGTATTGACTTTGTGTCGTTGGCATTCAGCGCATCCCTGTACGTAGTTTCGGACGTCCATTCTTAGCTCAGGCCACCAGTATCTTCTTTCTACCAGTCTCGTGGTCCGCACGATTCCAGGATGTCCGTGTACCGGCGGGTCATGGTGTGCCACGATGAGCTTTCGCTTTTCGTTTAGAGATCCCGTGATCACGTACTTTCCTTGTCGATACCATGCTCCGTCGACGAATTTCAGTTGTTGGGGGTCCACCCAATAGCGTAGGATTATTTCTTCTTGCAGGGGATTCTGTGTTGCCTGTACGGTGGTCGTTCGCACGAAGACGTCCTCGGGTAGCACCACTACGTTCTCGTTGTCTCACTCGCCTTGGTCGTAGTCTGGTCATCTAGATAGTGCGTCGGCGCAACCGTTCTTCTTTCCTGGGATGTGGTGAATCTCGAAGTTATACTCCATGAGCTCCAGTACTTCCCTGGCGACTCTCTGACTTATCTTTTGTGGTAGTTTCCAGTACTGGAGGTTCATGTGGTCCGAGTAAATTTTGATTTTGTGTGGTGATCCAGCCAGCAGTGGTCTCCAGTGTCGGAGGGCTTTGACTATTGCGAGGAGTTCCAAGTCGTATATGTCGTAGTTCCTCTCCGCTTCGTTAAGTGTTGCCGAGTAGTATCCTATTGGGTGCCTTTTGCCGTCTTCTTTCTTTTGGAGCAGTACTGCTCCTGTTGCAAATCCCGAGGCGTCCACTTCGAGTTCAAATGGGTCTTCGAGTTTTGGGTGCGCGAGTACCGGTTCTTCCGTGACCAAGGTTTTGAGCTTCTGGAACGCTTTGTCTTCTTCTTTGGTCCATCTCCATTCTGTGTCCTTCCGTGTAAGTTTGTTGAGCGGTTTGGCGTGTGTAGCGAAGCCGTGAATGAAGAGTCGGTAAAAATTGCAAAAGCCCAGGAATGAGCGGACGTCACAGACCTTCGTGGGTGTTGGCCAGTCCTTGATGCCAGAAATTTTTACCGGGTCCATGCGTGTTACCCCCTTTTCAAGGATTACCCCCAGGTAATCCATTCGCGGCTTGTTGAAGAGGCATTTCTCAAGTTTGAAGTAGAGGTCGTGTTCCAAGGCCACTTGTAATACGTCGCAGACTGCTTCCTCGTGTTCCATTTGTCCCGCTGGATCCCTAGTTGCGATGCCGATGTCATCCATGTAGACGCATATGATTGTTCCTTTTGCCTCGTGCTTTGCGATGGTGTCTCGGTAGATCGTATTCATCATTGTTTGGAAGGTTGCCGGGGAGTTGGTGAGTCCAAAATACATGACGGTGGGTTCGAAGAGTCTGTACCGTGTTTTGAAGGCTGCTTTATGTTCATTGCCTTCCTTAATGCATACGTTGTTATACCCCCAGCGGACATCCAGCTTGGTGTAGGTGTGGGCTTGGCTAAGGTCGGTGATAAGGTCCGAAATAAGTGGCAGCAGGTACTGGTTGCGAATAGTGACTGCATTTATCTTCCGATAGTCCTGCACGGGTCGTAACTTCCCATCTTTCTTTTTGATGAAGAAGAAGGACGATGCGTATGGTGACTTCGATGGTCGTATGTAGCCCTTTTTCAACTGTTCGTCCAAGAATTCTTTTAGTTTGCTGTCTTCTTCTTGGGTCATAGGGTAGACTTTGCAATCGATGGTCGGTGGTGTATGTTCCTTGAATTCGATGGCGTGATCCCAGGGTCTGGATGGTGGAAAGTGGTTGGAAGCTTCTTCACTAAAGAGCTTTGCAAAGCCTTGGTAAGCGGCTGGAAGTTCTACTGCATTGTGAAATTGCTTAGCTTCGATCGCTAATTCGGTTGCCGTGGTGCGTAGTTGGCATTCGCTGGCTAGTTCCTCTACTATTTCTTGCTTGTCTTCCGTCATGAGGGCCCCGATGACGTGATACTCTGCGCGAGGATTGATGGTTCGTACCACGATGGGAAGCATCTTTTCGTGGATCGTAGCGTACCTCCAGTTGATCGTTGGTTCATAGGTGGCGAGCCAGGGATAACCCAGGACCAGGTCCTCATTGCCGATGTCGGTGACTAGGAAGCGAAGCTTTTGTCGTTTCTGGTTAGTTTGGACTTCAAGATCGACGTAGTGGGTGATACTGCCCGCTTTATTTTCGGTGTTGTCTATATTCCATATTTTGCGGGGTGTCACGGTACGAGCTCAGTGGACTCTTGTTACGGTACGGAGTTTGAGGTGGACGCTTACTATACGGTTATGACTACGGTAGTAAGCGTAGATTAGTCATGGACTTACCATCAGTCAGCAGGAGTCGTGGTAGCATGTGATAGTTACCATGACTCATTACTAGGATAGCGATAGTAGGGTTCGAGCTATTATTGCTAGTAGTTATCGTCTTAGAGAGGAGCTTCAAAGCTGCCTCTATAATATGTATAAATAGTGGGATGCGAAGACCAAGATACGCCATCTTGGTCTTCTTCAAATACCACTCTCTTCCGCTCTCCTCTCAAGGGAAACCTTCTCAGTCTCTTCAACTCCTAAGGGAGACGCTCCCTCTATAGTCCTGATCTTCGAGTCTAGGACCCTGGCCCTTTCGACGCGTCAAGTCGGAGTTGCCTTTGTACTCATTGGACGTTTACTGTTACGTTTCGTCTCGGACTGCCCGGACCGGTTGTGGACTCTGACGTGTTCGTGATGACTCGGCACGTTAGCAGTAATACGTCATGGACTTCGGATCTTACCGCCTCGTGTTGTGCTGACTGATGACCCGCCATTGTTGTACGTGATCATGATTAGGCCTGCTGACTGATACTCTATTGTTGTACGTGTTTCGGATTACGGAGACGACTGCGCATTCTATTATTAGAGTACGCTACTTACGCTATTGGTTACTTACAAGTTCGAGCGGAGCTGGAACTAGCTCCCTTACGTGTATTTAAACTCGTAGTACCACAGGCCAGGATTCCCATCTTGGTCTTCTTCAATTACCACTTCTACTCGTCTTTCGTGCTAAGGGCTTGCGCAGTCCTTAAGTGAACTAGCTCCGGCATATCCCTCCGTGACCAAGAAGGGATCCCCGTGACCTCATCTCCATCTTCCCTCGTGAATGGTAGATCAACCGACCGTGACTTATCCGCCTGGTACCACGTGTCATCTCGTCTTCGAATACCTCAACTCGCGTACCGCACGTCCGACTCATTGTTACTACATCGTCGACAACCTCCAGTGGGAATACATTCGCAAAGTCCCAAGTCCACCTCCAGGCATACCTATCGAAGAGACGTTGTATACCTATAGGGACTCCACAGGCACGTATTGGCCACACCCTGCAGTATTTCCCGAGCACTCGGACAACCACAGATTCCACCCGCGCGGGAACCCACGTCACAACAGCGTCTAAGTCAGACCGACGTCCGTGGTAGACGTTACATTAAGACCAAGATCCTTCAACGTGGCTTCCGCAGCAACAACCCGCGATCTTTGGATCCCGTTCAGACCGTATCATATCGACAGAAGAGGGGAACGCAACGTCCCTAAACAATACCTCAAAGGAGCCTTTTGGCAAACAGAACAAGGAGACCCAGGCTACGTAGTCCTCTACACTTACAAGGACGGCAAAACCGGACTTATCCCGGTAGAATTTAACTTCGACCACATCTGTTGGACGGAAATCAGGTGGGACGAACTCCACGGCAAACTACAAGTCGTCAGACCCGCAGGATCAGGCCTCCACCTCGACATCCGTCAAAGCGAAGCAACTACAAGAGACCAGTGGGGACCAATTGACGGACAGGAAGAAGAACCAATCCGCTCCCCTACTCCCAAAACGCCAGCACCCTCCCCATCATTAGGAAGCAACCCCGAGGAAATCCGTATCCTCGAAGCACAAGCAGAAGAAGAAGAAACGCAACTGGGAATACTAGCTGAGTCCATTCCCACAGACATGACCACCACAATCACCGAGCAACCCACTACATTCCAGGAACCCGCGTGTATAAGTCGCGGCGAAGGACCCCCACCCGGAGGACACGGAGGCGGGGGAGGAGATGACGGAGGAGGAGACCCAGGAGGACCACTCTTCACCGGACCAAATGTGTCAAGCGGAACCAAGCCCGAGAAGTTTATGGGCAAAGAACCCCTTGTATTCACCGGGGATCGCACTAAAGTCCAGCAGTTCCTCACTCAATGGGAGCTGTTCGTGGAAACCAACTACGACAACCCTGCGTTCACCCTTCCCTATCGAAAAGCGCTGATCTTTCTCACCTATATCCAAGGGGACCATGTTAACGAATGGGTCCTGTCTACCACCAAATGGGTCAAAGCGTACAAAGCCAAACATGGGCCCTATGATAAATGGATCTGGGAAGCCATAGAACTCGGCTTCCGCAACACGTTCGCCGACACGCTCGAAAAGGAAAGAGCGCAACAAGAACTGCAGAAAGGTTTCCGAATGGAAGGACAAGATATCGACTCCTACGTTGCCAAGTTCGAGAAAGCAGTAAGAGAAGCCGGATACCGCTTCGACGACTCTCTGGTCCTCGACAAATTCACTAGTGGACTTCCAGTGGAACTTTACAAGAATGCATACAACTTCCACAGTCCGAATACATACGCCCAATGGAAGACAGCCGCACTCGAACAACAACGCAAGTGGATGCATCTGCAGACACGTTTGGGGGGACGTAAACCCCCGGGACCCGGTAAGCCGGGCAACACTTCTCTCAGAACCTTCAACGCTCCAAACCGCCCTCAGCAGCCACGCCAAGGGTGGCAGGCGTTCCGGAACCACCCAGATGCCATGGACACCACTCCGGGCAGAGTCCGCGCTCGACTCGCGGGCTCCGAAGAAATCGACTACACCAAACCCCCGTACACGCAGCAAGGAGGACGCTCCCAAGGAAAAGGAGTCGTAGACATGAAGAACATCAATTGCTACAACTGCGGAAGGCTCGGACACATGTCACGCGACTGTCGCCAACCCCGCAAACCACGCACCAACACGAATTGGCAACCCCGCCAAGGAAGAGGGGCATTCATAGAAGAAGTCCAGAGCGTCCAAGACGAACCTCTGATCCAATTCGAAGATGACGGCGGCAGTAGCCGCGGCGCCCGCGCCACCACTGATACGCCACAAGAACGGGCGACCAGTTGGATAAACGGAGTCCGAAATCTCGACGACGAAGCCAGGGACTTGGTGGTTCGGGATCTATTGGGGCGAGAGGATTTTCAAAGCGCCTGAACCCGACGGCCTGGGTGAGGGCATTACGGTGTAACTCTGTGTTCATAACGCGCTATCAATCTATGCATGTTCCAGTTTCATTGCGCGCAAGTTACGCCATGGCCGACAAACGAGCACTAGTGGACTCAGGAGCCACTAACAATTTCATACATCCGGACTTCGTCAAAAGGATGAGGCTAGGCCTCAAAGAATTAGACCGTCATCGAAAGATCTGGAACATTGACGGCACGCATAACAAAGGGGGCAAGATCACCCACTGCGTGGATCTGGAAGTACAAACCAAAGGAATCGTCAAAGAAATGCGATTCCTCGTAACGGACGTAGGAGGAGAAGACATAATACTGGGGTACCCATGGCTGGCAACTTTCCAGCCGACCATCCAATGGGCAACGGCCACGCTTAACGAAGCTGAGTACCCAATCATCCTTCGCACCACCAACCCCACGAAACCTCGGATAGATCCGGTCATAGCGCGACTAGTACTCGAGAAGCTACTACTCCCCAATAAACAAAGAATCGAGGAGCAACTACGACGAGAATGTGACCTCGAAGACACTCGCTTACGCGCAACAATGTCAACCGAGATGGCCATCGAGGCCAAACAGTACACGGAAAAGAGAGCGGTCCCAGAAGAGTACCAACGACACGTCAAAATCTTTAGCGAAGAGGAATCCAACCGCTTCCCGTTGTCGAAACCCTGGGACCACGCAATTGACTTCAAACCGAACGCACCAGACACGATCGATTGCAAGGTCTATCCAATGAGTCAAACGGAAGATAAGGCACTCAAAGAATGGATCGACGAACAACTGGCCAAAGGGTATATCCGCCCTTCTAAATCCCCGTACGCATCATCCTTTTTCTTCATCAAAAAGAAGGACGGAAAACTACGCCCCGTACAGGACTACCGGAACATCAACAACTGGACGATACGCAACCAATACCCCCTCCCACTCATCCCGGAGCTCATCGCAGACCTAAGCGGAGCATTTATATTCACCAAACTGGATATCCGCTGGGGCTACAACAACGTAAGAATCAAGGAGGGAGACCAGGAAAAGGCTGCATTCAAAACAAAATACGGCCTCTTCGAACCAACGGTAATGTTCTTCGGGCTAACCAACTCTCCGGCAACCTTCCAAACCATGATGAATGAAATCTGCAAAGATCTTATCGCGTACCACGAAACCAAGGGTACGATCATCAGGGTATACATGGACGACATAGGCATAGCAACCCGATCAACGGAACAAGCACACATCGACACGGTACACGACATCCTAGACCTACTAGAGGAGAACGATCTGTTCCTCAAACCGGAAAAATGCATCTTCCACGCACCAAGCATCGATTACCTGGGGGTAATCATTGAAAAGGGGGTGACACGCATGGACCCCGTCAAAATTTCCGGCATCAAAGAATGGCCAAACCCCAAAAACGTCAAACAGGTGCGATCGTTCCTAGGCTTCTGCAACTTTTACCGCGCTTTCATCCGAAATTTTGCCACACACGCTCGCCCCCTCAACAAGCTCACACGCAAAGACACGGAATGGACATGGACAGCAGTAGAACAAGAAGCATTCGATAAGATCAAGAAACTCGTCACGGAAGAACCAGTCCTCGCACACGCCAAACTAGAAGATCAATTCGAGCTCGAAGTGGACGCGTCAGGGTTTGCAGTAGGAGCAGTACTACTCCAACGCAAAGAAGACGGCAAAAGACACCCCATCGCCTATTACTCGAACACCCTCAGCACGGCGGAACGGAACTACGACATCTACGATCTCGAACTCTTGGCAATTGTAAAAGCACTCCGGAACTGGCGCCACTACCTAGCGGGGTCGCCACACAAGATCAAAGTATTCTCGGACCATATGAACCTTCAATACTGGCGCTCCCCACAAAAGATAAGCCGCCGAGTAGCACGGGAAGTACTAGAACTTTCAGAGTATGACATCGAGATTCACCACATTAAGGGAACGGCCAACGGACGAGCTGACGCCTTATCGAGACGCCCGGATTACGATCAGGGAGAAGGCGACAACGACCAAGTCACGGTACTACCTGATGACATCTTTGTCAGGGCCGCAGCAATAGATACGACGGAAGACCCCCTCCGAATCAACGCCACCATATCAGTACAAGAAATGGAAAAGACGAATCCGGTGTACGCCCAGGATGACGACAAACTCCGCCCATGGGTAGACCCACACGGACTAAAGAAGATCGAAGGCACGTGGTACAAAGATGGACGCCGAGTAGTAACAGGAGGGCTCCTCGAGAAACAGGAACTCATCAAGAACCATCACGACCCCCCAGTATACGGACACCCAGGAATCAGTCGAACAATCAAGCTTGTAGAACGATACTACTGGTGGCCAGGCATGAGAAACGAAGTCACGGATTACGTCAAGGGATGTGCCGACTGTCAAAGGATCAAGGTCAATACTAGGGCCATCAAAGCACCATTACGCCCGATATTTCCAAAACCCGAAGCTATGCCCTTTGAAACTATCGCGCTTGATTTTATCACTAAGCTACCTGAAGCGCAGGGTTGTGACACGATCCTCACGATAACAGACCACGACTGCACAAAAATGTCGCTATTCATCCCATGCCAAGAAGAAATATCGGCAGAAGGAACGGCAGCCCTCTACGTCAAACACGTGTTCCCCAGATTCGGCCTACCCGGAAAGATCATCAGCGACAGAGATCCCCGATTTGCGTCAAAATTCACACGGGAACTGTGCAAGATCCTCGGCATCGAACAGAACATCTCCACGGCCTATCACCCCCGCACCGACAGGCAATCGGAACGCACAAACCAGTGGCTAGAACAATACCTGCGATTCTGGGTCAATGAACGACAGGACGATTGGATACACTACCTCCCCATGGCTGAGTTCACCCACAATAACTGGCCCAGCGAAACCACTAAGGAATCTCCTTTCCAGCTCCTTATGGGATACAACCCCCGCGCCGATTGGACAGATAGACCGTCACCGATTCCCCAAGTAGCGCTCAGGGTCAAACAGTTCAAGGAACTTCGACAGCGTGCACAATCACTGATGATCAAAGCGCAGCAGGGGTGGATCAAGGCCAAAGATACGCCCAAATTCCAAATCGGAGATCAAGTGTGGCTAGAAGGACGCCACTTACGCACGCACCAGCCAACGGCAAAACTAGCGGCACGACGCCACGGCCCGTTTAAGATAGTTCAGGTGATGTCCGCAGTCAACTATCGTTTGGAACTTCCCACGCAGTGGCAGATCCACCCAGTGTTCCATGTGGACCTCCTGACGCCTTATCGCGAAACACCCACGCACGGACCCAATTATCAACGCCCACCACCGGATCTAGTAGGCGGAGAAGAAGAATACGAGGTCGAGAAAATTCTAGACTCTCGGCGATTCGGCAGAAGTCGCAAATTGCAATACCTGGTCAAATGGAAGGGATACCCCGACTCGGACAATCAGTGGGTCGATAAGGATGACATATTTGCGGATAAGGCGATTCGGGAGTTCAAAAATTCCAACCCCGCTCGCGAAGTACATATAAGCGCAGGGAAATCCCAAGAGACGTCTCCATCCCCCTTTCCCACTTTCACTGCTAATGCGCTCTCAGTCCCCCATCAACTTCCGCTATGTCGTCAACGACGAACTATCCACACCTTACCGAGTACCATCCGCGCCATCGTCACCCCTGTCGTCTACCCTCGCCCTTCACCAGCGAGGAAGTCGTCCTCCTTCCCCCGGGGCATCCCCAGTTCCTTCGCCGACCCCCACTGTTTATTCCGAGAGCAATCAGCCCACCTATCTCGGAGACCACTACGTCCCAACCAGAGCGCCCACTCCAGCGGGCGATGAACAAGGGTACGTGCCCAGCCGCCCATCGTCTCCACCGGGCCCCGACGAAGGCGGGGACCCGTACGACCCAGCAGAGCGCCTCGAGGCGCATCAGTATTTACGTTACGCCACCCATCTCACCACGACACACTCGGAAACCCCCCCGCTATGCGGACCCACCGGGGAGGCTATCACACTACCGACGCCGTATCCACCCACGGTTCGCAGCGATTCAGAGGAGGAACATGTGCAGGAGGCCGAGAGTCGGGCGGAAACCCCCCCTCCAAGGGGGTACCAGTTCAACAGGGGAGTCCATTATATTCCCTTCCAGATTCGCGACGCTCAGGAACGTCTTTGGCCCGCCCGGTATACTCAGCTCATCCTCACCGCCGACCCCTTCGTTCTGGCCTTCAGGGCCGGATGCAATCAACAGTACGGGAAGCCCGTCCACGCCGTCCCCTACTACGACGAACAGTCCTCTGCCCCCTCTTACACCGACGACGACCTCACGTTCCTGCTCTCCGACGCGGGACTAGTCGACTCAGTCGACCAGGCGCTCCTCCATATGAAGGACGCGACGTTGATGGCCGAAGTCCATCGCTACCGCTGCATGACGCTCGGGTGGCGGGCCCAGCAACACCGATTGGCGGCGGAGCAGATGAAGCTGGAGCGCATAGAGATCGAGCGCAACAGGTGTGTCGCCAGACTTCAGCGAGCGCATGCGGTGGACCGCATCGAGAACGTTCGGGCCTTGCTCCATCGAGGACCCAAGGCGGATCAGGACGCGGAGGAGATAGCCAGGATCAGGGCTCTTCGCGAGGTCGGCACTAACCCTCTTGCTATCATGCGAGGTCAAGCTGGGGCTTGACGCTGAAAAGGGGGTGATGTTACGTTTCGTCTCGGACTGCCCGGACCGGTTGTGGACTCTGACGTGTTCGTGATGACTCGGCACGTTAGCAGTAATACGTCATGGACTTCGGATCTTACCGCCTCGTGTTGTGCTGACTGATGACCCGCCATTGTTGTACGTGATCATGATTAGGCCTGCTGACTGATACTCTATTGTTGTACGTGTTTCGGATTACGGAGACGACTGCGCATTCTATTATTAGAGTACGCTACTTACGCTATTGGTTACTTACAAGTTCGAGCGGAGCTGGAACTAGCTCCCTTACGTGTATTTAAACTCGTAGTACCACAGGCCAGGATTCCCATCTTGGTCTTCTTCAATTACCACTTCTACTCGTCTTTCGTGCTAAGGGCTTGCGCAGTCCTTAAGTGAACTAGCTCCGGCATATCCCTCCGTGACCAAGAAGGGATCCCCGTGACCTCATCTCCATCTTCCCTCGTGAATGGTAGATCAACCGACCGTGACTTATCCGCCTGGTACCACGTGTCATCTCGTCTTCGAATACCTCAACTCGCGTACCGCACGTCCGACTCATTGTTACTACATCGTCGACAACCTCCAGTGGGAATACATTCGCAAAGTCCCAAGTCCACCTCCAGGCATACCTATCGAAGAGACGTTGTATACCTATAGGGACTCCACAGGCACGTATTGGCCACACCCTGCAGTATTTCCCGAGCACTCGGACAACCACAGATTCCACCCGCGCGGGAACCCACGTCACAACAGCGTCTAAGTCAGACCGACGTCCGTGGTAGACGTTACATTTACTGTGGATCGCCCTGGTAGTATTCTACGGTATTACCGAGACTCTACGAGAGTACCTACGATCAGCTAAGTCGTGAGCGCCGTCATACGAGTCCTAGTCGGACTAAATGCCGTGGTAGCGTTACACGGGGTCTTTCCAACGCCTGTAGGCCGAGGCCCATTCTTTTCACAAAGGATGGTCTTATGAAGTTATCGGTTGCTCCCGAGTCTACAAGAGCTTTGATGTCGGCCATTGCGTAACTTGTTCGAATCGATACTGGAATTCGGAGCGAACGGTAGTGAGTCATGATTACAGAGTTACAATTAACTGCCCTCACCCAGGCCGATGGGTTCAGGCGTTCTGAAAACCCTCTTTCCCCCACATTTCTTGGAGGATGAGGTCTTTTACGTCATCCGATTCTCCCGCTACTCCGGCTAGCCAATCCTTGGCTCTTTGTTGTGGCGGGGCTGTATTGGCTACCCTCGCCTGAGTTGAGGGTTCCTCTTGTGCGTAGTAGTCTGTTTCTGACATACGACTGGTGCTCAGTCGCGAGCAAGGCTGTGAACAATTTCATGAGAAGTGACCTGGTCGGTTGCAGTTGTAGCAGATCACTGTCCTCATGTCTCGGGGTGGTGGCCCTCCTCCTCGTCCATATCCCCCTCTTTGTGGCCTTGGGGTGAAGGGTCTGTTGGGGTCTCCGACTTCGGCCACTCTTGCGCGGGTTCGATCGGCTGAGGTGTCCATAGCGTTCGGGTCGTATCTGGAGGGGGGTGGTCCTCACGGTGGTCCCCAGTTGGGGGCTTGTGGCCTCCACCGAGGTTGGGCTGATGATGGAGGCATCTTGGTTTTGAAGTTATCGAGGCGCGCCTTCATGTGTATGTATTGTTTTTGTCTTCTCAATGCGCATCTCTTCCAGTCTTCAAACGTGTGCGGTTCGTCCAATTCGTAGACCTTCATGAATAAGGCTCGTGGTAGTCCCACGGTAAACCGATCGATGGTTT
Source organism: Lactarius vividus (assembly GCA_021527035.1). NCBI lineage: Eukaryota > Fungi > Basidiomycota > Agaricomycetes > Russulales > Russulaceae > Lactarius > Lactarius vividus. Next base: position 32,637 of record JAKELG010000165.1, on the reverse strand, counting down.
GTCGGTCGTTTAAGTTGTAGTGAGCTTTTCTTGCTAGTTGCTCAAATCGGACTACGTACGCGTCGATATCCTCTCCTGTCATTTTTACCCCTTTCTGTAGTTCGGCCTGTGCTTGTTCTTCTTCGAGGATGTTCGAGAACCTTTTGGCGAATTCCGCCGCTACGTGGTTCCACAGGGTTTGGGAGTACTGACTTACTCCTCATCGTACTTCTCTGTTGAGCCATTCTAATATGTTCAGCGTCCATTCACTGACGTTGACTCCTTTTACGTATCCCAGAAAGAGGAGGGATCGTCGGTACTCGTTTTGCATGATGGGAGTGTCCAGGTTCATCCCCCAATATACATGCCATTGCGTGAGAAAGGCCTCGTATTTAGTACGGTCTCCATCGAATACTGTCGGAGGTTCACCTGATAGTCTGTCCGATCCATGTCCTCCTCTTGGCGGTCCTTCGCCTGGTATTCCTCCTCCTCCTGGTGGTCTTCCTTCTGGCGGTCCTCCTCCTCCTGGTGGTCTTCCTCCACCCGGGAATCCTCCTCCCGTTGGTCCTTGTCCTGGGAATCCACCAGGAAGTCCTCCTGGTGGTGGCGGAGGTCCCTCTGGTGGGTCTGGGTGGTCTGGCCCTATTGCTCGGAATAGGGCTGCGTCGTCGGCCATCATTCGGTGTCCAGTGCTGGGGTTGATGGGGTTGAGGATAGCTTCTGCTTCTTCTCTGATGCGGTGCACCTCTTCCATTGCTTGTGCTTCTGTTACTGTGGCCATAGGGCTTCGGATATGGATTTCTTCCGGGACGGTGATGTGTAAGGACTCAGCTATGTGGGCTAGTAGGCTTGAGTCGTCTCCTGTTCCAGGTCGTACTTCGCTTTCGGATGCGGTGTGTTCTTCTGCACGTTCTTCGTGACTTGATTCCGACCGGGCCTGTTCTCGGGGTCGTTCTTCTTCGTCCTCGCTACTGCTGCTATCTCCGTCTAGTGGTCCCCAGTCGTCTCCGTGAAGTTCTCTTGAGTCTATATCGCAACAATAATGTCGTCCGACTGGCCTGATGACGTCCCAACGATTGTCTATGGGGTTCCACGTAACTTCTGTCCAACAGAAATTGGAGTAGTTGAACTCAACTGGCCGGTATCTGATGGCTTCTCCTGGGAAGTCTACGAAGTACCCGGTGTCTCCCCTGTATTCTTTCCACCTGGCTGCACCTAGGAATCTTTGTGGTACTGAGCGTTCTCCTCTCGCTTCGAGGCTATAGGGTCGGAAGTTTCTCCACTGGTCTCTTGTTGTGAACACCACGGTTGGCTATCTTGGTCTTAATGTTACGCTACCACTGCGTTCAGTCCGACTTGGACTCGTATAACGGCGTTCACGACTTAGCTGTTCGTAGGTACTCTTGCAGAGTCTTGGTGATGCTGTAGAATACCACTAAGGCAATCCACAGCAGACGTCCAGCTAACACTAAGGCAACCCCGACTTGATGCGTCGAAAGGGCCAGGGTCCTAGACTCGAAGATCAGGACTTTAGAGAGGACGTCCCTCTTTAGAGTGGGAAGACTGAGAAAGCCTCCTCAAGAGTTCTAGCGGTAGAGAGTGGTATTCAAAGAAGACCAAGATGGCGTATCTTGGTCTCTGCGCCCCACTATTTATACATATTACAGAGGCAGCTTTGAAGCTCCTCTTTAAGACGATAACTACTAGCAATAATAGCTCGAACCCTACTATCGCTATCCTAGTAGTGAGTCATGGTAACTATCACATGCTACCACGACTCTTGCTGACTGATGGTAAGTCCATGACTAATCTACGCTTACTACTGTAGTCATAACCATGTAGTAAGTGTCCACCTCAAACTTCGTACCGTAATAGAGTCCACTAAGCTCGTATCGTGACACCATGGACAAGGGTGCAAGCTCCAGTTCCTAGTTAAGTGGAAGGGTTTTCCCATGAGCGATAGTTCATGGGAACCCACTGACCATGTCAGGCATGCACCTGAAGTAATCGCCGACTTCTATTGCCGCAACCCTGCGGCTGATGGAGTGTTACGATTTTCCTTCCGTTTCTCTTGGACGCTTCCGTTCATTGTTTCTCTTTCCCACACCCCATCCTGTTACGCCCATAACTCATCACGCGCCCAACTATTTCCCATGATCTCTTCGTCGCACGATACGCCCTCACGTCCCCTTCCTTGTATATCAAAGTTTACGGCGCTCCGGTCTCAGCTGACTTCCACATGACCCCGCGCAATCATCGTGTTTCCCACTATAGTACTGCCTTTGTTCCGCTTTTACTTATGACTCCACATGTCGCGCCATATGTTTGTTGCGTACAAACATCCTGTATCAGTATATAAGTCGCACGCTACCTAGCTTGTACGGTAGACTTGACTTCTTGTGTAATACCACATCGCTGTCAATCCACGAACAACTTTGGCTCGCTGTTTCGCTTGAGCACGACTTTGGTTCGCCTTTGCGCTTGAACCCCAGAACCCCCCGATTACCACTCACGCGTCTGAGGAGACCATGTAGTGCTTATTCATCATCGAACTTGGCCTTAACCGGCTAGCTCACGTCCCGTTACCTCGGCCTGATCGACTTAGTGACGTGCACGTCGCACATAACGTTCCTGTGGTAACGTTACATTAAGTCAAGTCTCGCAACCCTGGCGACTAGTAGGAGTCGCACGAAATTCCAGAAGCAGTACATCGATCGGTATTCAACCGACGAACTCTCCGACCACGAAAAGGGTGCGGTTGTCTGGGAAGAGATCAACAACCAAGAAGGATACTTCATCTTTGACGCAACAAGCCAAAAATACCACCAAGTCCACTACTTTGACGACATTCGCATCTGGGCCTACATCGATTACGATCCAAAGCAAGGACAGTGGTACGCATACAAACCTGTCCCTCCACAATTCGGCGCAGGACCCCTTGGGTCCACCAATATCACCGGAATTAACGTTGACCCAGACGAATCAACCACCCTCACCCCAGTACAGCCCACGATGGCCACCCACACTCAGGTCGCCACCAGCCTTACTACCACGGGAACCTCCGGCTCAGGCAGTGGAGGAACACATGCTGCAGGAGGTGGACCGGCTGCTCAGACGGGCGGAGCGACTCATAGCTCTAGTGCCCAGCCGACGACGGGGTCAAGCAGTGGCCCAACTACTGGACCTAGTGGAGGCATACATGGTAGCGGTGGAGGCCCACCGGGCGGTGGTGCCCCTGGTGGCGGTGGAAGCGGTCCGGGTGGAGGAGCCCCTGGCGGCGGTCCCCCAGGAGGAGGTGCAGTCCCCATGGCCCACCCCGGGGCAGTACCAGCACCAGGAGGGGGCAAACTTGGGGGCAACCCACCACCTATCTTCGATGGAAACCGAGAGGAGAGTCGAAACTTTCTTCGATCCTTTCGAATTTATCGAGGGATGAACCCGACCGTGGACCAACTCACAGTACCCTACTCGCGAGCCATGACTTTCCTCTCCTACATGAGGGGACATCTGGTGGACGATTGGGTAGATGAGCAAACCGCGTGGCTAGACACCCAGATAGCAGGAGGAGTACTGCACAACGAAGAAAACCTATGGAACACGGTCCTCGACCGGTTCACAAACGCCTACACCGACACCACTGAACGAACCAGAGCACGCCAAGACATCGATAAGTTGAAGATGATTGGCGAAGACATCGACACGTACATCGCTAAATTCCAAAACCTCACGACAAAAGCCGGCTATAATCCAGACGAAGCCAATGTTATCGAAAAATTCCAAGCGGGACTCCCTGACAACCTCGTAATCAACGCCATACGCTTCCAACACCCAGTTACATGGGACCAATGGAAAGACGCGGCACGACTTCAGCAAGCCGAATATCTCATGCTGAAGCCTCGCCTTACACGCAACCGACAGAATGAAAAACGAGGCGGTCACACCCGGGACCAATGGGTACAAGCCCTTAACAAGGCGCATGACCCAAACGCCATGGATATTAGTCGCACTAGAGCCCGTGCCACTCTCACAGACGCTGAGAAGCAAAGGATGGTCGCGGAGGGGAGATGTTTCCGATGTGGAGAAAAGGGTCATGTGTCGCGTAATTGCCCACAAAAAGGCACTCGCGCTGCTCAGACCACAAGCGACGGAGGAACGCCTCCTCCCGTCCCCTCTACCTCCACAGTACCGCCTCCCCCCCTTGTTACTCGAGTCGCCATATCAGCAAACCGCGTACTGTCGAATGATGAAGCGGCTGATGCTCAGATCGCAGCGCTGGCCGCTCAACCAAAAGAAGTGCGGGACCTCTTGGTGGAGAAGCTTTTTGGAGGAAAGGATTTTCCGAACGCCTAAACCCGTCGGCCTGGGCAAAGGCGCTACACGTGTACTATAGCAGATATCGATCTATGCGAATCCCAGTTCTTTTCAAATCTGCAAACGCAACGGCCGAACGACAGGTCCTATTGGACTCTGGAGCAACCGACAACTTCATCTGTTCGGAACTGCTCAAACGAACGCATCTCGGTACTCGACCCGTCTCGACTCCCATTACTATATGGAATGTCGACGGAACTTACAACCGAGACGGCGCGATAACCCAGTACACCGATTTAGCGGTGCGGACTGGTGAGCGCACGAAGACACTTCGTTTCCTGGTCACCAACCTAGGAAAGGACGAAGCGATCCTGGGCTACCCCTGGTTCTCGGCCTTCGAGCCTGAGATAGAATGGAGGAATGCCACGCTGAACGAAAACTTCCAACCGGTCGTAATCTCCAGCCTAAACCTCCAGAGCAACGCCATGCCTGTAGAAGCCGCTATCAGGGCTATCCAGACATATGGGCTCGATGAGGAGGCATGGGAGCAGGTTGTGAACGAAGAGCTAGAGCCAAGGATTACCTTCCTGCAAAAAACAACTACCGCATCAGAGCTCGCGCAGCAGGAAGCGGCAAAACGACAGGCTCAGACGTTCGAGGAAATGGTTCCTCCAGAATACTGGTCACACCGAAAGGTGTTTAGTGAAGAAGCATCGCACCGATTCCCCCCAAGTCGTACGTGGGACCACGCCATTGAATTGCTTCCCGACGCACCCGCCGCACTCGATTGCAAGGTGTACCCCCTGACGGCGAATGAAGGAGAGGCGCTTACGACCTTCCTTAACGAACAACTTGAAAAAGGATACATCCGCCCTTCAAAGTCAGCCTACGCCTCACCCTTCTTCTTCATCAAAAAGAAGGATGGGAAGTTACGTCCGGTACAGGACTATCGACGCCTTAACGAACTCACCATAAAGAATCACTACCCCCTCCCGCTCATCCCAGAACTCATCGACCGCATCCGAGCCGCGCAATTATACTCGAAGCTAGACATTCGATGGGGATACAATAACGTCCGCATACAAGAAGGAGATGAATGGAAAGCGGCGTTCAAAACCAATCAAGGATTGTTCGAACCACGCGTCATGTTTTTCGGCCTTACCAACTCCCCGTCTACCTTCCAAACGATGATGGACACTATATTTCGTGACCTCATTCTGACAAACAAAGTTGTTATCTACATGGACGACATCCTCATTGCCACCGCCGACGACAAGAACCACCATCGAAAAGTCCTCCACGAAGTATTGCGGCTTTGCGAGGAACATGACCTCTACGTAAAACCAGAGAAATGCGAGTTCGAGGTTTACAAGACGGAATACCTAGGCCTCATCATCGGCCACGGACAACTACGGATGGACCCTGTCAAAGTCCGAGGGATCCGGGAATGGCAACCCCCAAAAAGCCTGAAGGAGGTTCGCGCGTTCCTAGGATTCTGCAACTTCTACCGAAGATTTATACGGGGGTTCTCCCAACTCGCTCGACCTCTCCACGACCTCACAAAAAAGGAAGTCCAATGGCATTGGGGCGATGCACAGCAGAACGCCTTTGAAGATGTCAAAACACGCATCTGTGAGGAACCCGTGTTATTGTTCCCAAACCTCGCGAAACCCTTCGAGCTGGAAGTAGACGCATCGAACGTCGCAGTGGGAGCAGTGCTAAATCAGTTAGGACCCAACCAGAAGTTCCACCCCATAGCATTTCACTCCGAGTCCTTCACGGAAACGGAACGAAACTACGACATCTACGACCGGGAACTACTAGCTGTGGTTAAAGCGCTGCGGGCGTGGAGAACGTACCTCGTCGGATCTCCTCACAAAATCATCATCCACACTGACCACGCCAACCTCCAATATTGGAAGGAACCCCGGAAGATCAACCGGAGAATCACGCGAGAGTTCCTGGAGCTATCAGAATATGACTTCATCCTGAGACACGTAGCAGGAACAAAGAACGTGCGCGCGGACGCCCTGTCTAGGCGGTCGGACTACGAGTCCGGCGAAGGAGACAACACCGACGTCATCGTCCTACCAGCTGAAAGGTTTATCCGAGCCACCCAGATGTCAATATGTGATATGGACGTCTGGTCCAAAGTGGCCCAAAATGCTGGCAAGGAAAGAGCGGCACAGTGGGCCGAACACCACAACCTCAAACAGCACGATGGTTTGTGGTGGAAAGACGACGCGTTAGTCGTTGTCGGGGACAACGATCTTAAGCGGGGGGTAATTTCCTTCTTTCACGACTCTCCAAGTATGGGCCACCCTGGAATCGCCAACACACGCGAACTAATACGACGCGACTACTGGTGGCCCACCATACGAGAGGACGTCGAAGAATATGTCAAAGGATGTGCCGTATGTCAGGCCAACAAAATCAACCCCCATCGACAAAAACCCCACTTATTCCCAATCTCGACCAACCCTGAAGCAGAACCGTTCGAAGTTGTCGCCATGGACTTCATTACAAAACTACCGCCATCACGAGGATTCGATTCCATCCTCACGATCACTGATCATGACTGTTCAAAAGTGGCAATCTTCATACCCTGTCACGAAACCATCACCGCTGAGGGAGTAGCCTGACTCTACCTCCAACACGTCTATCCGCACTATGGAATACCACGTAAACTCATCACAGACCGAGACCCACGGTTCACGTCCGCATTCATGAAGGGATTATGTAGCACGCTCGGGATACGACAAAACGTCTCCACTGCATATCACCCCCAAACAGATGGCCAATCAGAACGCACCAACCAATGGCTAGAACAATACCTGCGCCATTGGAGCAACGTGCAACAGGACAACTGGGCAGAAGCTCTCCCAGTAGCACAGTTTGCGCACAACTCTTGGCCAAATGCCACAACGAAGCACTCCCCATTCTCACTCATCATGGGATGGGAACCACGAACGACATGGGTCCCAAAACCTACACAAGCACCGTCGGTTGACCAACGCCTAGAGGAAATGGTCATAAGACGACAACACGCGCAAGACTGCATTAAGCATGCGCAAGACCTCATGGCCAAAAGGGGAAGAACCCGCTTCATCCCTTACGCCGAAGGGGCCCAGGTCTGGCTAGAAGGGACGAACTTGAGAACGTTCTACCCCACCGCGAAATTAGCCCCTAAACGTCACGGCCCGTTCCGAATCAAGAAAGTTCTATCAGAAGTAACGTACGAGTTGGAGCTGCCGGTCACATGGAAGATACACCCAGTGTTCCATGCGAACCTCCTCACACCATATAAGGAGACGGAACTACATGGGGAAAACTTCCCACGCCCTCCCCCTGACCTCGTGAACGGAGAAGAAGAATTTGAAGTGGAGCAGATCATGGGATCGCGGCTTCACGGATGAGGGCGTAAACTTCAGTTCCTAGTCAAGTGGAAAGGGTTTCCCATGAGTGACAGCTCGTGGGAGCCAGCTGACCACGTCAAACATGCGCCGGACGTAATCGCCGACTTCTATCACCGACACCCAATGGCCGACGGAGCAGGACGAAGGTTATAAAAGACCAAGGAGTGGAAGAAGACCTACACAAACACTATGTCAACTCCTACCACCCATAACACTGCCCCAGCCTCCGACCGACCTCGACCTCCGTCTGCCCTTATCCTTGAGCGACTCACGGTCCCCTCTCAGTCTGAAGGGATCCCAACGCCGTTCGTGTCACGAACCCCGTATTCGGTCGTCCCGTCAAGGCCTCCCACTCCGATCCTAGCTATCGCCCTCAATGTTTCACCCACTAGTCCCACACCTCCTCCGTCGTCACCACCACCACTCGAACCGGCAGTGGCCCCACTTCTTGAAGCGCCTCCCGGTCTCACACCCATTGTTCCCATGTCCCAACTAGCCTCAGAACTCCCGCATCCCTACTCTCTCACACCGGCCGTGCCCCCACGTCGACTTAGGCCCGACCCTCGTCTCGCATCTCTTGATGACGACGAGGAGCCGATCGACGAGGGGGATGACGAGGAATCTGACGATCCTGGGTTACCATTTTCCTTAACGCCCCCGACACCCCGTTCTTCTTCCCCCTCATGATCCCTTTGGAAGACGACGTCACGAAAGTTCTGGCGAAGTACATCTACTATCGTCGGGACTATCGCGAGATCGTTGGAACCTTGGGGAGAGGGAAAGCGTGCTACTGTCAAGAAGTTTACTTGTCCACGCCTCGCCCTACGACCATGCACCCCGCCATCTCCCCTCACCAGCTTGCTGTCTTCAGTCCGCAAGACCCCCGTGCCGTCACCATCAACGAGGTCCTGAGCGAACTCAAAAACCCCCGTCTGTCGGCGGAGGTCTCGAGATTGCGGCAGTGCCTTGGGGACAAAATCGCCCTGGACGCGCGGCGGGCAGACCTGCGACGGCTCGAGCAAGAAGCCACGCGGGACCAGTTCCACCTAGACACCAAGCTGGAGGGCATCACCAAACGCCTACAGTATGCAGGCGCCATCCTGCTCATAACCGACAAGTTCGTCGAGCTCACCACTCGCCCGGTACGCCCTCACCACCTCTATCCTGAGCTCCCTCTTGCACCCCGACGAGGCGGGCCAGTCGAGATGCCCCGCCTCGTGGACGGGCCCAGCCGCACGCAGAAGCGACGAAAGTGCTATCTGTGCAAGAAGCGGGGCCACAAGATGAGTGAGTGCCCAAACCGACCCCCGTCTGGGGTATGTACGTGGTGCGCGAGTCGGGCCCATGAATCGGCTAACTGTCTTATTCATCGACTCGCGCCCATCACCCCGGCTTTTGAGGAACCATCCAAGCGTCCTCGGTGGTGCGGGAAGTGCCTCAGGTTCGATGCACGACACGACGAGATAGAGTGCCCGCAGTACGAGATGTGCCGGCGGTGTGGGGAGCGCGGGAGGTATCTATTCCTCCGCCGACACGTCTGCCCAGTGGACGACCGGGATGATGAGACTAACGACCCCAGCGCCGACGTATACGACTACGTTGGCAGTGACTGAAGTCGTGGCGACTTCAGGTCTAATAGGGGGGTAATGTTACGATTTTCCTTCCGTTTCTCTTGGACGCTTCCGTTCATTGTTTCTCTTTCCCACACCCCATCCTGTTACGCCCATAACTCATCACGCGCCCAACTATTTCCCATGATCTCTTCGTCGCACGATACGCCCTCACGTCCCCTTCCTTGTATATCAAAGTTTACGGCGCTCCGGTCTCAGCTGACTTCCACATGACCCCGCGCAATCATCGTGTTTCCCACTATAGTACTGCCTTTGTTCCGCTTTTACTTATGACTCCACATGTCGCGCCATATGTTTGTTGCGTACAAACATCCTGTATCAGTATATAAGTCGCACGCTACCTAGCTTGTACGGTAGACTTGACTTCTTGTGTAATACCACATCGCTGTCAATCCACGAACGACTTTGGCTCGCTGTTTCGCTTGAGCACGACTTTGGTTCACCTTTGCGCTTGAACCCCAGAACCCCCCGATTACCACTCACGCGTCTGAGGAGACCGTGTAGTGCTTATTCATCATCGAACTTGGCCTTAACCGGCTAGCTCACGTCCCATTACCTCGGCCTGATCAACTTAGTGACGTGCACGTCGCACATAACGTTCCTGTGGTAACGTTACATGGAGCAGGGCAAAAGCTATAAAGACGAGGATCTGAGGGTGAGCAAACTACAACATGAACCATGACTACTCTACCCACCACCGCTCCTGCCAACGACTGACCCCGCCCTCCCTCTGCCATCATCCTCGAACGACTTACAATCCCCTCACAGTCTGAGGGGGTCCCAACCCCATTCGTATCTCGAACCCCATATTCTGTTGTCCCCTCGCGACCCCCAACCCCTGTCCTAGCCATTGCACTTAACGTCTCCCCCACTAGTCCCACACCCCCACCGTCCTCTCCACCACCACTCGAACCCGCAATGGCTCCTCTTCTGGAAGCGCCTCCAGGCCTCACACCAGTTGTCCCCATGTCGTGACTCATGTCCGAACTCCCCCATCCATATTCACTAACACCCACTGTACCCCCTCGTTGGCTACAGCCCGACCCTCAGCTCGCATTGTTAGATGATGACAAGGAGCCAATTGACAAGGGGGACGATGAGGAGTCGGATGACCCTGGCCTCCTGTTCTTTCTTAATGCCCCTGATACCCCGTTTTTCTTCCCCCTCATGCTCCCGTTGGAAGACAATGTCACGAAGGTCCAGGCGAAGTATATCTACTATCGCCGAGACTATCATGAAGTTGTTGGGACCCAAGGGAGGGGAAAGCCCTGCTACTGCCAGGAAGTCTACTTGTCGATGCCTCGCCCCACTGCTATGCACCCAGCCATCTCCCCTCACCAGCTCACTGTCTTTAGCCCACAGGACCCACACACCATCACCATTAACGAGGTGCTGGGCGAGCTCAAGAACCCTCGCCTGTCTGCAGAGGTTGCAAGGCTGTGGCAGTGTCTCAGGGACAAAATCGCCTTGGATGCGCACAGGGCGGATCTCTGATGGCTCGAGCAGGAAGCCACTTGGGATCAATTCCACTTGGACGCCAAGTTGCAGGGCATCACCAAGCACATGCAGTACACTGGCGCCATTCCACTCATCACTGACAAATTTGTAGAACTCACCACACGCCCCATACGACCCCACCATTACTTCCCTGAGCTCCCACTTGTACCACGGACCGGAGGACCCCTCAAAATGCCACACCTTGTAGATGGGCCCAGTCAGACACAGAAGCGCCGCAAGTGTTACCTCTGCAAGAAGCAGGGACACAAGATGAGTGAGTGTCCCAACAAGCCTCTGACTGGTGTCTGTACGTGGTGTGCAAGTCAGGCTCATGCATCTGAGAACTGCCTTATTCACCGACTTGTGCCCATTACACCGGCATTTGAAGAGCCCTCTGAGCACCCCCAATGGTGCGGGAAGTGCTTGAGGTTCGATGCGTGACATGACGAGATTGAGTGTCCACAGTACAAGGTGTGTAGGAGGTGTGGAGAGCGTGGGAGGTACTTATTCCTCTGTCGCCATGTTTGCCTGGTGGATGATCAGGACAATGAAACTAACGACCCCAGCGCTGACATATATGACTACATTGGCGGTGACTGAAGTTGTGGCGACTTCAGGTCTGACAGGGGGGTAATGTTACGATTTTCCCTTCTTTTCTCTTTGGATGCTTCCATTTCTTGCTTCTTACTCCCATACCCCACCTTGACATGCCTGTAACTCCCTATGCGCCCGACCGTTTCTGATGATCTCTTCGCTGCACGATACGTCTTTACGCCCCCTTCCGTATATATTAAAGTTCACGGCGCTCCGCTCTCAGCTGACTCGCCTAGGGCTCTGCGCAATCACCTCTCATCCCACTATAGCTATGCCTTTGTTCTACTTCCGTTCAGAATTTGTATATTGCACCATGTGTTTGTCATGGACAAACACCCTGTACTAGTATATAAGTCGCACGCTACCTAGCTTGTATGGTAGACTTGACTTCTTGTGTAATACCACACTCTTGTCATCTCACAAACAACTTTACGCTCGCCCTTTTTGCTTGAGCACGACTTTGGTTTGCTGTTGTGCTTGAACCCCAGAACTCCCGCTACTGCCTACGTGTCTGAGGAGACCGTGTGGCACTTGTGCATCACCTGACTCAGTCTTAACTGACTGCCTCACACCCCGTTACCTTGGCCTGAGTGACTTAGTGAAGCACACGTCGTGCATAGCATTCCTGTGGTAATGTTACATCACCAGCATCGTGGGCGACGCAGCTGAAAAGGGGGTGATGTTACGGTACAACACAAATGGATGCTTACTATATGGTTATGACTACGATAGTAAGTTGGAATTAGTCATGGCCACTCACATCAGTCAGCCGAGTCGTAGTAGCATGTGATAGTTACTATGACTCATTACTAGGATAGCAGTAGTAGAGTTCGAGCTACTTACACTAGAGGCTTTCAGACTTCATAGAGGAGCTTTAAAGCTACCTCTCATATGTATAAATAGTGGGTTGCGAAGACCAAGATATGCCATCTTGGTCTTCTTCGAATACCACTCTCTCTTGCCTCGCCTTTTGGGCCTTCATGCCTCCCTTCTGACTTTGTACCTTGACCTTTGAGTCTAAGGAGCTGGATCAAGATATACAGACTCTATTCATGATCATCACGATAGTAGCTCACACAATCAAGATCATGATTGTGGTTGTGTGTGGGATACTCCAGATGTACAAGCTTGCTTCCTCCCAATGCTAAGTTGTGCTTGCCATCTTCATAGTCCCAGTCAGACTCACGCTGTGGTAGTGTTACAATCTCCATCTCCTCCTTCAGGTGGGTTGTTTTCCAGAGGTCCTCCACAACTAATGTGCATGGGTTCCTTGAATATCTTAGGTTGCTCAGTGATAGTGGTGGTCATGTTAGTGGGGATTGACTCAGCTAGTAGCTTGAGTTGAAGCTCTTCTTCTTCTTGGGCTTGGGCTGTGAGGATACAAATGTCCTCTGGATTGCTGGCTAGGGATGGGGATGGGGATGGGGCTGGTGTTTTTGGCATAGGTGATTGGACATTTTCTAGTGTAATGTTACCACATGTAACGCTACCACGGCGTTAGTCCGACTTGGACTTGTATAATCGGCGTTCACGACTTAGCAGATTTGAGATACACTTGCAGGGTCTCGGTGAGTCTGTAGAATATGACCAACGTGATCCACAGTGCTCGCCCAAGTATTACCAAGGCAACTCCAAGTTGTCGACTTGAGAGTGCCAGTGTCCTAGACGCGAAGGTCAGGATCGCAATATAGTTCTGAAGTAAGAGGCCCGAAGGCCCGAAGAGAGAGGGGTACAAGAGTGGTATTTAGAAGAAGACCAAGATGGCATATCTTGGTCTCTGCGTCCCACTATTTATACATATTGTAGAGGCAGCTTTAAAGCTCCTCTTGTAAGTAACATCCTCTAGTGAAAGTAGCTCGAACCCTACTACCGCTATCCTAGGAATGAGTAATACTAGCTATCACATGCTAGTACTCCTCCTGCTGACCGATCCGTAAAGTCCATGACTAATTCCTACTTACTATTGTAGTCATAACCGTATAGTAAGAGTCCACTTTGTTCTCTGTATCGTACTCTGGGTCCGTCCGTAACATCACCCCCTTTTCAGGTACGGCGCCCACGCCGTCGGCGATCCCCGGTTCCTCCCATCCATCCAGCTTGCGTCTCCTCCACCCGATCCAACGTGTTGGCCATTTCCAGCCGGAACTTGCTGCAGGTGAGCTCTCCCTTGACGTTCCCCAACACGGTGGCAAGTTGATGAAGCCGCTGCTCCATCCGCTCCGCCTCGTACGTGTTACGCTCCGTAGGGCGCACTTCGGGAGATCGCACTCGACCGGTCTTCTGGGGTTCCTAACGACCTAGGTGTTGACTCGCTCTTGTTCTGTCGCTTGAGCTAGCGCTTGCTGTCGTTCTTGTCTGTCGAGGATAAGTCCGAAACGGACGATCTGCAGGACCCGGATAGCAACGAAAAGGTAGAAGAAATGAATGACTTCGCTCTTATATGCTGAGCTCGCACGCTCAATCAATCGGTCACGTGATAGAAGGAGGAGGGGGATAACACCGCTGTAGCAGAGGGGCAACTCCGAGGTCTGCGTAGGGTACGGACGCCGCTGTAATGCTGGACTAACTCCGAGGGCACGTAGGGCAGTGAGAAGAGGAGGTGGATTGAGAGTAAAGGGGGACTGGGGACTACTCGGACTAGGTTGTACGGACTATACAAGAAGTCAAAGCTACCGTCTAAGGTCGCTTCTACGTGCTACTTATACTCGTAGGGAGAGCTATTGGAACTCAGCTGAAACCCTAATACAACTGTCACATGAATACTGCGGAAACTGCGGAACTGCGGAAAGCACATGTCCAACGCCACTGATGGTGGCTGAAACATACAGTCCATGGGCGTATCAAGCCACAGGGACGAGGCACGGGAAAGTCAAGACAAATACAGTAACGGATCACAAACCAGGTACAATCGATAACACACGTTTCAATCCAGGCACAAGCTCATCTGGACTCTTCTGGTGCAGTCTGGGCCAGGTCACGTGCCAGGGTCACGTGACGGGCAATGACGTCATCGGGCGCTAATCTTCCGGACCTTGAGGTGGGTCTTGTGGGAACATATACTGGGTAGCCAGTACAGCTGCGCGCAGGTGCAGAGCGCGACTTCGGTGGAACTCGTAAAGGCGTTTCCTAGCCTGAGCTTCTTCGGCTGCTTGTGCTTCGGCATCCCAAGGGTCTTTTGCAGGACTCCAGGCGACGAACTGCACTGGAGACGAATCTTCTGGGTCGCGTGGTGGCGTAGTGGCGCGTTCCGGAGGGCCAAACGTAACAGTACGCGTAAGACCGGTACCGATGTACCTCGGCCTTGAGGCTCACGTCATGCAGCTCCTCGAGGGCACGATCGAAGCGAGGGCGGTCATGGTAACCGCCTGCGAATATGATGAGGTCCTCGTTGGGGTAATGGGGCTTACCTCACGCCCTAACCTGTGGCTCCGCATACAGCGGCCGGGAATACACCTTCTCGCTATCCTCCACTAATCCCAACACCAGGGGGTCCATGTTCATGATGATTTGGATGTACGCGGCTTGACGGGTGCGCCCCTGTCCGTCGGTGATCGGGTAGTGGACAAAGTCCTCCCCATGATTGTACTTGTAGCCGTGCGGTGGGGGCCCTAGCGTGCGGTGTCGGAGTTGGAGAGTGGGGAACAGGGGAGGAGCGTCAACTCGGACTCCTCCTCGGTACAACGGATGCCCAGTGGTGTCGCAGGCGTAGGGGGTCTCATCGGGGTTGTCAGTGTCGGTGGCAGTGACGATGAGCGGGTGCTCATCTGGGTAGTAGTCATGGAGGCTCCCCCTCGTCTGCTCCAATACCATCTCATCCGCTCTACGGCTCCCGCCTTCCTCCGCGCCATCATCTCCGACCGCCGTTCGGTCACCCTCTGAAGTTGTTCCCTCTTCCACGCCTCTGCTACTTGCCTCCACTGCTGCTCCCGTTTCCAGTCTTGCCATCGTAACGTCACCCACAACGGGCTCTTTGACCCACTGCTCCACTCGGACCGGGAGAGGTTGAGGTGAGGACACCTCACTGTTGCAGAGAGCTGCACGAAGCCTATCGACTTCGGGCGTCGTAAGGGGGACGGTGTTGAGGCAGTGGCCATCTTCGGTGACCAACCACCAGCTGGCCGGATTGCTGGTGTCGGGGGTGTATTCAGCGGGGACGAGGCTTTGCAGTGCATC
Organism: Lactarius vividus; assembly: GCA_021527035.1. Classification (NCBI taxonomy): domain Eukaryota; kingdom Fungi; phylum Basidiomycota; class Agaricomycetes; order Russulales; family Russulaceae; genus Lactarius; species Lactarius vividus. The sequence goes on along the minus strand of JAKELG010000165.1, from coordinate 17,036 downwards.
GACGAGCTCTTGGTGGGTGATGGGGCTCGTGTTTGAGGCAACGCAAGCGATGGCGTCGGCGGCAGTGGGAACGGACATGGTTGTGAGAAGGGAAGTGAGGAGGCCAGAGTGAATATTGTGAGGAATGTGAGGAGAGGAGGATGGGGGTTGTAGCGACGCGCTTCGAGCTTTTAAGTCTTTCGTTGATCGGGGATTCAATGCGTGATACTCAGCTATGGCTTCATCAGCGAACATGTCATCCCTGTTGACCCACTGATTCTCCAAGTTGGGGTAGCCCTTCCATTTGATCAGGTACTGTAAATGTCATCTTCTGCCAAAGTGCCGGTGGTCTAGAACTTTTTCGACCTCGTATTCTTCCTCTCCTTCTACCAAGTCCGGTGGTGGGCGCTGGAAATTTTCTCCGTGCATTGGCATTTCTCGGTATGGTGTGAGAAGATCGATGTGGAACACAGGGTGTATGCTCCATTGTGTGGGAAGTTCCAACTGATAGTTGACCGGCGATAAGACTTGTGTGATCTTGAAGGGTCCGTGTCTTCGAGCTGCTAGTTTGGTCGTTGGTTGATTGGTCCGCAGATGCCGCCCTTCCAGCCACACGTAGTCTCCTTCTTGGAATTTGGGGGTGTCTCGGTGTTTGACCCACATGGATTGCGCCTTCTTGATAAGATCATGGGCTTCTTTCCGGGCTTCTCGGAATTGCTCTAGCCTCGTGGTGACCTGTGGGATGGGGGATGGCTTATCGAGCCAATCAGCACGTGGATCGTATCCCATGAGGAGCGAAACGGGGACTTCCTTGTTGCCTCATGGGGCCAGTTGTTGTGTGCGAATTCCGCTATTGGTAGGAAGACCGCCCAGTTATCTTGACGCTCGTTGGCCCAGAACCGAAGATATTGTTCTAGCCATTGATTGGTCCTCTCCGATTGTCCGTCTGTTTGTGGGTGGTAAGCTGTCGAGATGTTCTGCTGGATCCCGAGAATTCGGCATAGTTCTCGGGTGAATTTTGACGCGAATCGAGGATCTCGGTCGCTGATGATCTTCAATGGTAGTCCGAATCGCTTGAAGATGTGAGCGGCGTAGAGTCCAGCAGTTTCTTCAGCCGTGATCTCCTCGTTGCACGGGATGAATACTGAAGCTTTGCTGCAGTCGTGGTCTGTTACGGTCAGGATAGTGTCGGACCCCTGCGATGTCAGAAGTTTTGTGATGAAGTCGAGGGCTATGGTTTCGAATGGGAGGGCATCTTCTTTGGGCGTAATGGGCACTAAGGGGGCCTTCGTTGGGCGTGTGTTGACCTTGTGTCGCTGACATTCGGCACATCCTTGTACATAGTTTTGGACGTCTAGTTTCAGTTCCGGCCACCAATACCTCCTTTCTACCAGTCTTGTGGTTCTCGCGATTCCGGGATGTCCGTGTACCAGCGGGTCGTGGTGCGCAGCAATGAGTTTCCATTTTTCATCGAGTGACCCAGTGATCACGTACTTTCCTTGTCGATACCATGCTCCGTTGACGCATTTGAGTTGCTGAGGGTCAACCCAGTATCTAAGGATGATCTCCGTTTGTGGTGGGTCCTGTGCTGCTCCTACTATTGTCGTTCTTGCGAAGACGTCCTCTGGTAGAATGATTATATTCTCATTGTCCCGCTCTCCTTGGTCGTAGTCTGGTCGTCTGGATAATGCGTCGGCGCGGCCGTTTTTCTTTCCTGGGATGTGGTGAATCTCGAAGTTGTATTCCATTAGTTTGAGTACTTCCCTTGCCACCCTTTGGCTTATTTTCTGTGGGAGCTTCCAATACTGGAGGTTCATGTGATCGGAGTATATTTTGATCTTGTGTGGTGATCCTGCTAGTAATGGTCTCCAGTGTTGGAGTGCTTTGACGATCGCCAGGAGTTCTAGATCATATATGTCGTAATTTCGTTTGGCTTCGTTAAGTGTGGCGGAGTAGTAGCTGATTGGATGTCGTTTTCCATCTTCCTTCTTCTGAAGTAGTACTGCTCCGGTGGCAAATCCTGACACGTCTACCTCGAGTTCGAATGGGGCGTTTAATTCCGGGTGAGCGAGGACTGGTTCTTCCATCACTAATGTTTTGAGTTTCTGGAAGGCGTTGTCTTCTTCGTCCGTCCATCTCCATTCCGTGTCTTTTCTCGTGAGTTTGTTGAGCGGTTTGGCGTGTGTGGCGAAGCCGCGAATGAAAGGTCGGTAAAAATTCCAAAATCCTAGGAACGAGCGGACGTCACGGACCTTGGTTGGCGTTGGCCAGTCTTTGATGCCCGAAATTTTTACCGGGTCCATGCGTGTTACCCCCTTTTCAAGGATTACCCCCAGGTAATCCATTCGCGGCTTGTGGAAGAGGCACTTTTCGAGTTTGAAGTACAGGTCATGTTCCAAAGCTACTTGGAGTACGTCGCTGACTGCTTCCTCATGTTCCTTTTGTCCCGCCGGGTCCCTAGTTGCGATACCGATGTCGTCCATGTATACTCGAATGATGGTCCCTTTCTGTTCGTGCTTCGCGATGGTGTCTCGGTATATCGTGTTCATCATCGTTTGAAACATAGCCGGGGAGTTGGTGAGTCCGAAATACATAACCGTGGGTTCAAATAGTCCATACCGTGTTTTGAAGGCTGCTTTGTGTTCATCTCCTTCCTTGATGCAGACGTTGTTATACCCCCATCGGACGTCGAGTTTGGTGTACGTATGGGCCTGACTTAGGTCTGTGATCAAGTCCGATATGAGAGGTGGGGGGTATTGGTTGCGAATAGTGACGGCGTTGATCTTTCGGTAGTCCTGTACGGGTCGTAGTTTTCCGTCTTTCTTTTTGATGAAGAAGAATGACGAGGCGTAAGGGGATTTTGAGGGTCATATGTATCCTTTCTTTAATTGTTCATCAAGGAACTCCTTTAATTTGCCGTCCTCTTCTTGTGTCATGGGATAGACTTTGCAGTCAATAGCTGCTGGAGTCCCTTCTTTGAATTCAATGGCATGGTCCCATGGTCGCGATGGCGGGAATCGGTAGGATGCCTCTTCGCTGAAGATTTTTGCGAACTTTTGGTAAGCATCTGGGAGTTCTACTTTGTTGTGGAACTGCTTAGCTTCGATTGCCAATTCGGTTGCCGTTGTGCGTATTTGGCATTCGTCTGTGAGTTCTGCTAGTATTTTCTGTCTGTCCTCAGTTCGGAGGGCACTGATGACGTGATATTCCTTGGTGGGGTTGATGGATCGGATTACGACTGGGAGCATTTTTTCGTGTATGGTTGCGTATCTCCAGTTAATCGTGGGTTCGTAAGCGGCTAACCAGGGATATCCTAATACGAGATCTTCATTGCCGATGTCCATGACCAGGAATTGTAATTTCTGGCGTCTCTGGTTAGTCTGGACCTCGAGATCTATGTACTGAGTGATACTGCCCGCCTTGTTTTCCATGTTGTCTATGTTCCATATTTTATGGGGGCGTTCTAGTTCTTGCAGTCCTAAGCCCATTCTTCGGGCAAACGAGGGGCATATGAAATTGTCGGTGGCTCCCGAATCTACGAGAGCTTTGATGTCGGCCATTGCGTAACTTGTACGAATCGATACTGGAATTCGAAGCGAACGGTAGCGAGTCATGATTACAGAGTTACAATTGACTGCCCTCACCCAGGCCGATGGGTTCAGGCGTTCTGAAAACCCTCTTTCCCCCACATTTCTTGGAGAATGAGGTCCTTTACGTCATCCGTCTCCCCTGCTACTCCAGCCAACCAATCCTTGGCTCGTTGCTGCGGAGGTGCCATATTGGCGATTCTAGCTTGTACGGGTGATTCCTCCTGCGTGTAGTAATCGGTTTCAGTCATCCGACTCGCTGCTGCCCTTTTTCGTGGCTGCGGGCAATTTCGTGAGAAGTGTCCGAACTGATTACAGTTGTAGCAGACGACTGTCCTCATGTCTCGGGGTGGAGGTCCTCCTCCTCTTCCGTACCCTCCTCTCTGTGGTCGTGGGGTGAAGGGTCTGTTGGGGTCTCCTACTTCTGCTACTCTGGCGCGTGTCCTGTCTGCCGAGGTGTCCATTGCATTCGGGTCGTATCTCAGTGGTGGCGGCCCTTGTGGCGGACCCCAGTTGGGGGGTTGTGGCCTCCACTGGGGTTGTGCTGACGACGGCGGTGTCTTCGTTTTGAAGTTGTCAAGACGTGCTTTCATATGGATGTACTGTTTCTGTCTCCGCAGTGCACATCTCTTCCAGTCTTCAAATGTGTGGGGCTCGTCTAATTCGTATACCTTCATGAATAAGGCTCGTGGTAGTCCTGCGGTAAATCGATCGATGGTTTGGCGATTGTTCAAGTTGTAATGAGCTTTTCTTGCTAGTTGCTCGAATCGAACCACGTACACGTCAATATCTTCTCCCGTCATCTTGATCCCTTTCTGTAGCTCTGCTTGGGCTTGTTCTTCTTCTAGTATATTTGAAAACCTCTTGGCGAATTCCGTTGCGACGTGATTCCATAAGGCTTGGGAGTATTGGCTGACTCCTCGTCGTACTTCTCGATTCAGCCATTCGAGTATGGTCAGCGTCCATTCGCTGACGTTAACCCCCTTCACGTATCCCAGGAAGAGGAGGGATTGTCGGTATTCATTTTGCATGATGGGGGCGTCCAGATTCATTCCCCAGTATACGTGCCATTGCGTGAGGAAGGCCTCATATTTAGTTCGGTCTCCGTCGAATACGGACGGAGGTTCACCTGACAGTCTGTCCGACCCGTGTCCTCCTTCTCCCATTCCTGGTGGTGGTCCTCCTCCTGGTGGTCCACCTCCGCCTGGGGGTCTTCCTCCGCCTGGGAATCCTCCACCCGTCGGTCCTTGTCCAGGGAACCCTCCTGGGAGCCCTCCAGGTGGTGGTGGCGGTCCTTTGGGCGGGTCTGGCTGGTCTGGGCCGATTGCTCTGAAGATCGCCGCGTCATCTGCTGTCATTCGGTGTCCCATATTGGGATTGATGGGGTTTAGAATGGCCTCTGCTTCTTCTCTAATACGCCTTACTTCTTCGGTCGCCATTGTTTCTGTTGCTGTGGCCATCGGGCTTCGTATGTGAATTTCTTCGGGTACTGTGATATGTAAGGACTCAGCTATGTGGGCCAGTAGGCTCGAATCATCTCCTGTTCCTGGTTGGACTTTGCTTTCTGTAGCAGTGTGTTCTTCGATTGGTTCTTCGTGGCTTGATTCGGACCGTGCTGGTTCTCTTGGTTGTTCGTCCTCCTCTGATTCGCTGCTACTGTCTCCGTCTAGTGATCCCCAATTGTCTCCGTGGAGTTCTCTTGAGTCAATGTCGCAGCGATAGTTTCTTCCAGCTGGTTGAACAACGTCCCACCGGTTGTCTATGGGATTCCACGTAATCTCCGTCCAGCAAAAGTTGGAGTAGTTAAACTCAACTGGTCAGTATCGGACAGCTTCTCCAGGGAAATCGACGAAGTATCCAGTGTCTCCTCTGTATTCTCTCCACCTAGCTGTTCCTAGGAATCTTCGTGGTACTGATCTTTCTCCTCTGGTTTCGAGGCTGTAAGGTCGAAAGTTTCTCCACTGGTCTCTTGTAGTGAACGCCACGATTGGGGGATCTTGGTCTTAATGTAACGCTACCATGGCGTTAGTCCGACTTGGACTTGTATAATCGGCGTTCACGACTTAGCAGATTTGAGATACACTTGCAGGGTCTCGGTGAGTCTGTAGAATACGACCAACGTGATCCACAGTGCTCACCCAAGTATTACCAAGGCAACTCCGAGTTGTCGACTTGAGAGTGCCAGTGTCCTAGACGTGAAGGTCAGGATCGCAATATAGTTCTGAAGTAAGAGGCCCGAAGGCCCGAAGAGAGAGGGGTACAAGAGTGGTATTTAGAAGAAGACCAAGATGGCGTATCTTGGTCTCTGCGTCCCACTATTTATACATATTGTAGAGGCAGCTTTAAAGCTCCTCTTGTAAGTAACATCCTCTAGCGAAAGTAGCTCGAACCCTACTACCGCTATCCTAGGAATGAGTAATACTAGCTATCACATGCTAGTACTCCTCCTGCTGACCGATCCGTAAAGTCCATGACTAATTCCTACTTACTATTGTAGTCATAACTGTATAGTAAGAGTCCACTTCGTTCTCCGTATTGTACTCTGGGTCCGTCCGTAACACCACAGGAATGTTATGCGTGACGTGCGCTTCACTAAGTCGCTCAGGCCAAGGTAATGGGATGTGAGGCAGTTGGTTAAGACTGAGTCAGGTGATTCACAAGTGCCACACGGTCTCCTCAGACACATGGGCAATAGCGGGGTTCTGGGGTTCAAGCGCAAAGGCGAACCAAAGTCGTGCTCAAGCAAAAAGGGTGAGCGTAAAGTCGTTCGTGAGATGACAGCGATGTGGTATTACACAAGAAGTCAAGTCTACCATTGTAAGGACGGTGAGGGTCCTAGGTGAGTTCGAAGGCGGAGGTGTTCCACTCCAAAGGAAGGGGGTAGGAAGAAGTGAGAATTGTCCTTCAAGTGCCCACGTTTGGGCCTGACTTCCGGGGCAATCACACTACAAGAGAGAGGGGAAATGCGACACAGTGCTGTCTGATTGATTGGAGATGTCTCAATGTCGATAATGATGATAATAATGATGTTCTCTACAGAGAGTAAAAGTCTACTTAAGTACAAAAGAGGTCTGTACCTAAGAAGGAAAAAGGGAGGATGATGAAAAACATGAGAAAGGCCGCGTGGCCGAGGTGATCGAGAGTCCGTAAATGTGTGGTTTCGGGCTCAGCTCGAAGGCTAGCCTTACACCTCCTGGGGGGTCAAAATCTTGACCGTCCCCGGTCAAGCTACTTCTAAGAAAGAAAAAAAAAATCGTAATTTCAACGTCAAAAGTGGTAAAAACATGAGCTAAAACAGTAGTGGGAAAGGTGGCGTTGTGTGTAAAGATAATCACCATGCGTCTTCGTCAAGCGTCGCCAGGTCCTCGCGTGCCGAAACCCTACACCTCCGTGGTCGAAAATTTTGAGGTCATCGATTGGAATGGGGATGGGGAAGCTGGTGTCAAGCGTGGTGAAGCCATTGTGTGTCTTCGACTTGTGCTTGCGAACATCTTCATGTGCCGAAAGTGGCTTGAAACTTGAGGACTGGCCTCCGGGGTCGAAAACAAAGCGCGTGGCGTGGGGCGTGTACTGCCCGAGTCGAAATCGTTGTGCCGAGGTGTTGCATGACTTGGACATCTTGTGGGTGCCGTTCTGGCTGCTGCCGAGGACTTCTTTCTTGCTCCAGAATTCGCGCGTGTGAGTGGAGATGGTTGCCGAGAACTTGAAGAGCGCTGAAACAAGGGCTGCTGTGGTGATGAAAACGAACGTGAAGCTGAAGCGAGCTAAGCTAGAGCGAGACAGCGGCAGTGGAGGCGAAGTACGTGGGAGACCGGGCGTGAGCGTTGACGGGTAGACTAGTGGGGGTTGATCCAATTCCGAGGTGAAAGTAGTCGCTGACAGGGCTGGGGCTGATTCGACTTCGAGAGGGGATGAATCCGAGCCGAGTTTCTTGATTCCGGGAAGTCGTTGTGGTGACGTTGAACGGGGCGAAATCGAAATGGGTACGTTGAGCGCAGGAAGGAGGCTGGATTTGCATAGCGACGACTGAGATGATTGATTGGGCAACAGAGCGACAGGCGGCGAGTCTGGCATCGAAATCTCTGACAGGGCCAAGGATGAAAGGGTCGAGAACGAAATGGGAGGCACGAGCAAACAGTTAGGAGGGGTAGACGCGATCTCAGGGACGTGATCAGTGCTCGGGGGAATAATAGACTCAGACGTTGACTCGGGATCGGGCTTGGGCTCAAGCTGATCTTCGGAAATCGAGGGGAGGAACGTGGTTGGCAACGTGGGTGCGGGCTTGGGCCGATCAACTGTCACCAAAGGCGCTTGTGTGTGCTGAGATTCCGAAGCCAAGATTGAAGACGAAGGGGGAAGCTGGGTGTATGGGGCGACAGCACGCGTCGATGCTAGGAAGTTGTAGGTGTCTCGACGAGTGGGCTCAACGACGGGTTGCTCACGTCTAATGCTTGAGGGCTCGAACCTTTGTGGCCAGGGCGATGGGAAGTAACCGTTGTATGCAAATGCTGCACGCACGCAACCAAAAACGTGTTCAAAGTGGAAGGGTATGTTGGGTGGCTGAAATGGGTTCTTGCTGATAAGATGAGGCCGGAGGACTTCGCAATCCTCGGGGTGGAATCTGTACCAAAACGCTGCATTGCGTTCTTCTTCCGATAGGTGGCCTGAGTGCACTAGGGGCTTGCCGAGACAAAGAAACTGCCTATAGTATTGTGATACATCATCTTCGCTGTTCATTCGTGTTCTGGAGGAATCTTGAACATAGCCCAGTAATCTCTGTCTCATAACCTGGGGACGTGGGATAATACTGCCAAAGAAATTGATGAGGGATTGTCGAAGCTGGGGCCAGTCGCATGAATGATATCCGGTCAGTGATCTCCAGAAGTCGCGGAGCGAAGGGTTTACGTAGCGAATAATCACTTCAACTCGCTGTGGGTCTGTCAGTGCACAATCATACGCGAGGCTTTCAAATTCTTCCAAGAAGTCTTCGAACGTGTTGGCACGTCCCGAGTAATAAGGCACAAATCTTGAATGAGGTGACGGCATTGCTGCTGGTCTGATGCACGGCACGTACAGGTTGTCATCCTCGTCATTGTCGTAATACCTCCTAATGGTGCATGGGTATGATGGTCGATGAATAGGAAAGTGAGATGGGTGATGCCGGTGCAAAATCGAAGCCGATGACATGACTACCAGGACTGGGGAGAACGCACGAGCTCGGGGACTGGAACAGGAGGGCGATCAAAGCAGATTGAACGAAATTGAAAAGGGACGAAAGGAAATGGTTGTTGATAAGTGACCTTTGCGCACTTAGCGGCTCTGGACGGACCGGACTTGCAGCATGGACTGCTTTAGATAAGATATATAGGACTTGTAGATTAGATATTATGATCTGTACAATTTTGGACTTCTTTCTTATCTATGACATCATGTACAATGACATCATTCGGACTTCTCTGGACTTTACATTGTACTTTGCGTCTTTGTACTTTCCTTTGTTCTATCCTTATTGTGATGTCACTATGATATCATCTTGGTCTGGATTTCTTTTGTTCTTATCGCCTTGTTCTCCTTGTGTATATTCCTCTTGTCCCATACTGAGAACAATGCTCCTTGTAATACGTGACTCTCTGTTACCCTCCTTGTATCAGTGTCACTCTCTGTAAAGTATAAGTAGTGTAGCTTGTACGCTCCTGGTCCACATCAGTTCCTCACTGCTTGTGTGCCAGGTATGTTCCCTCTTCTCCAATGTAACATCAGTTCCTCACTGCTTGTGTGCCAGAACTACCTTCTAGCTTCTCTTGCAAGATCCCCTCTGCTGCTTACCAGTTGCTCAGTGTATCTGACCACAGTCTCCCTTGTCACTGTGAGTATGCTGTCCATCTCTGCTGTTCATCATTGGTGGGAGATAATAAGGGAACAACGAGGTGGAGATGTATATACTAAAGGTGGATGGGAGAGATTCGATATTGATGGAGGACAGGAGATGGAAAGTCGAGGGTGGGGTTAACAACACCAGGCAACAAGGTGGGATCTGGCAACAAGTAACGAAAGAAATTGGAATCGGAAAGAATAAACGTGAAGACAGAAACAAGGCGAGGGGAATTGAAGGTGATGAAAGGGGAAACGAAGACTTGGAACAAGAGTTGGAGATTAGGAACGATGGAGACTGACTTGCTGATCTAGAAACACGTCGAGCTAGGGTGATGTGGACAGGAATCGAGTGGGCATCGTGGACCAACAGGGACTGATTGACATGGTATTGGCCACCAGAGGCGACTGAGAAGAGGTTGAAGAGGTTGAAGGTTGAAAGGAATAGGAGGATGGAGGGGGAATCAACTGACTCCGCCTCACTGGGGCAGCCAATGTGTAAGGATGGTGAGGGTCCTAGGTGAGTTCGAAGGCGGAGGTGTTCCACTCCAAAGGAAGGGGGTAGGAAGAAGTGAGAATTGTCCTTTGAGTGCCCACATTTGGGCCTGACTTCCGGGGCAATCACACTACAAGAGAGAGGGGAAATGCGACACAGCGCTGTCTGATTGATTGGAGATGTCTCAATGTCGATAATGATGATAATAATGATGTTCTCTACAGAGAGTAAAAGTCTACTTAAGTACAAAAGAGGCCTGTACCTAAGAAGGAAAAAGGGAGGATGATGAAAAACATGAGAAAGGCTGCGTGGCCGAGGTGATCAAGAGTCCGTAAATGTGTGGTTTCGGGCTCAGCTCGAAGGCTAGCCTTACACTGTACAAGCTAGGTAGCATGTGACTTATATACTAGTACATGGTGTTTGTCTATAACAAACACATGGCACAATACACGGATTCCGAACAGAAGTAGAACAAAGGCATAGCTATAGTAGGATGAGGGGTGATTGCACGGAGTCTTAGGCAAGTCAGCTGAGACTGGAGCACCGTGAACTTTGATATACACGGAAGGGGGTGTAAAGATGTATCGTGTAGTGAAGAGATCATCAGAAATGGTTGGGTGCATAAGGAGTTATAGGCATATCAAGGTGGGAAGTGGGAGTAAGAAGTGAGAAACAGAAGCATCCAAAGAGAAAAGAAGGGAAAATCGTAACATTACCCCCCCGTTAGACCTGAAGTCGCCACGACTTCAGTCACTGCCAACGTAGTTGTAGATGTCAGTGCTGGGGTCATTAGTTTCATCGTCCCGGTCGTCTACTGGGCAGACATGTTGGCGGAGGAACAAATACCTTCCACATTCTCCACACCTTTGGCACGCCTCGTACTGCAGACACTCAATCTTGTTGTGTCGTGCGTCGAACCTCAAGCACTTTCCACACCAACAAGGGTGCTTGGAGGGTTCCTCAAATGCTGGCATAATGGGCGCAAGCCGGTGGATAAGACAGTTCTCAGACGCGTGGGCCCAACTCATGCACCATGTGCACACACCGGATGGGGGTTTGTTAGTGCACTCACTCATCTTGTGCCCTCACTTCTTGCACAGATAACACTTCTGCCGCTTCTGTGTTTGGCTAGTGTCACGGACGTGTTCATTTTCGCCTTTTGTGGATCACGTGACCTGCCATCACGTTTCTAGTCAGTCACGTGAAATATCGTGCACTTTTGATCACGTGACCATGGGAAAGCACTCCCTTATACGGAGTATCCCCTTTAGGTTGCATTCTATATACGGACACACTCTATGATTGGTAAATAAGGATAGAACCTTCTAGTACGCCCTAGATTACGCTTAGTAGGCATGTATTACGCGCTGTATTAGGTTTTACTCAGCAACACGTCATACGTAGTCAGCCTTGATGACAGTGCATCAGTCAGCACTAAAGATAAGGCTATTAATAGACACGACGCGTCAGCTCTTTAGTCATAGTCGATTACTTTACACTTAGTAACAGTGTTCAAGCTCCGACTTAATCTCAGCCACAGTAGATACTTAAGCTCACCTGTAGCGTCCTGAGTGGAACCAACTTGTCCTCTTGGTTCTCCACTCAGGTGCGCATTCTCTTGTACTTCCTTACTCTCTCCAATCTAACTTGTCCTCTTGGTTCTCCACTCAGCCTGCCGCCGTGTGACATCGCGTGCTTTGACCTTGAATAAAGGTCTTTTAGTGTGCGCCCGCTCCACGTCGACTGTAGGTCTAGCGCGTGATTTATCTCCGCGCCAAGCTTGAGTCTCACCCATAACAGTTCACCCATTTTTCACTTGGCTTGGCGTAGCGCGATTGTCATACCGCTACAGCTAGGGCCATCCACAAGGTGTGGCATCTCGAGGGGCCCTCTGGTTTGTGGTACTAGGGGGAGTTCCGGGAAGTAGTGATGGGGTCGTACAGGTCGTGTGGTGAGTTCGACAAACTTGTCAGTGATGAGTGGAATAGCGCCAGCATACTGCATACACTTTGTGATGCCCTGTAGCTTAGCATCCAAATGGAACTGGTCACGAGTGGCCTCCTGCTCAAGCCGGTGGAGGTCCGCCCTTTGCGCATCCAGAGCGATTTTGTCCCTGAGACATTGTCACAGCCTTGCGACTTCTGCAGACAGTTGGGGGTTCTTAAGCTCTCCCAACACCTCGTTAATAGTAACGGCACGCAGGTCCTGGGGGCTAAAGACTGCGAGCTGGTGTGGGGAGATGACAGGATGCATGACCATCAGGCGAGGTGTGGAGAGGTAAACCTCCTGACAGTAACAGGGTTTCCCCCTTCCCTGGGTTCCAACAACCTCTCGATAGTCTTGGCGATAGTAGATATACTTCACCTTGTTGGAATGTAATAAGTACGTAAGGCCCTTATCTATAGCAGTTACAACATTACTGCCAGTATGCTTTCCTATTACGGTAGTTAGGATATGTACTATACTGGGCGCAATTCGCCTCTGAGCGAAAAGAAGTCTCATGACTAAGTCGAAGTGGTAATTTACGTCAGGCGTATGTAAAAACGCGATATTGTGGACGCCTGTACTCATCACTTTTGCACTTCTGGACATGGTGGGGCCATAGGGTATATAATGCCTCCTAAGGGGAGGGAGGCGAATATAGATTCACTCTCTTTTTCACTTGTGCATCCTCTCCACTCTATAGTCTCTCAACCTACTCAAAGGTGAGGACATCATTCCTGATAGCTGCGTGCATTGCTGCGCTTCAGGTTATGGGCCCTGCTACAGGGTTTGCTGTTGCGCTCTTTGATAGAGCTGCACCTTGGTCACCGCCCACCACGGCATCACCTTTGAAAAGAGGGGACCCGTGTGGTTGTAGGGCACTAGACCTTAAGGAGGCTCCCTGGCTACTAGCAACCCAATATTGTACTCTAGAGGAGTACACAGACCAGACCGCTCACCTACCTAAACAAGGCCATGTGAACAGCCTCAATTAAGTTTGAGGCGCTGCACATGATAACCTTGGGGTGATGTTGAGCAGTTCTATATCGGCTAGAGCGGCTATCCGGCAGACTGCAAAAACCGGTACAACGTTATAGTATTGACCTTCAGGTCATATATGGGACTAATATTGGCTTTTTTTTATCTCGCTCAGTATTGTTATTATGGTAACGCAATACTGACGTCCTTAAAGCCAAACAGATCTATACTACCATGTCGTCCCAACTCACTACACTTGTCCCCGTTTTCGATGGCTCTAACTGGGCCTCCTGGTCTACACAAATGACCGCTTTTTTCATGTCGCAAGGGCTCTGGGGCTACGTTGCTGGCACCATCCCTCAACCTCCCGCTGCTGATGCCACTGATAGAGCGGCTTGGATGAAATGCGATGAGATGGCAAGGGGTAATCTTACCCTACGCCTTTCACCTGCTATTCAGCAGGCAGTTTCCAGAGCGACTTTCCAGGTGCTCTGGGACTCTGTGAAGGACCGGTATGGTGCAGTCTCTATGCCCCACATCTACAAGGACTTCAAAGAAGCCATCTCCATTCATTTCAACACTAATCAGCATCCCGCTCCCCAGTTTGAGAAAATGGCTGCCGCCTTTGCTCATCTTGGAGCAGTCACTGTCGGTACTGGTGCTAACGCCACTACCCTTGCTATCCACCCACTGCTGCAAGCCCTCATTGCTATGTCTGCTTTACCCCACAAATGGGAGCACCTCATTCCTGTCATGTGCAACAATCTTGCCTTGGCAGATCTTCAGCTCACCACTGTATCGGCTTGTGTTGAGAGCCAATATGAGACTGAAACTAATCGCGGACAGCATAAGGCCGCTCATAATGCGCAGAAGCTTTCTGCCATTAAGCAGAAGCGCACAGACCCTTGCTTCTCAAAGCAGGGTTCTTCGCTGCAGCAGCCTACCCCCCTGGCCCGTCCACCCAGCAGCAGCCTAATAGGCAGCGTGGAGGGCGAGGTTCTGGAAGAGGCAAGGCTAAAGGGAAGGGCAAGGCACCTGCACGTGCTCCACAGCACTCACATATTGCCTCTGTCGCTGCATTACCACCCCCTACTTCTCACAAGGTGACTCATATTGGGTCATCTGGTGTCACCACGAGGACAGAAGTTGAATCATCCTCTCCTCAGAGGACTTCTGGCTTCTTCCCTTCAGGTCAATAAGGCATTGACGCTCGCTGAACGGCTGGATGTACCCTACTACAGTCCAGACCGTAAAGACGCTTGAGCAGCTGCTTTGCTGACATTGACGTCCTCATGAAACCTCGTCTCGAGACGTTCATGGAAGAGGAGTATGACTCCGATTTCGACTATCGATATGATGCAGCAGCCTTCGGGCAGCGCTCAACCGATCATGAACACTGACGGACTTGATGACACCTGAGATCTTTGGTGAGCATTCTAATGCTCTCCAAATTGACTTGTCAGATCTGACTGTAAGCAATGGGGGTTCTGATACAGAAAATCGTGCCCCCACTGCCTCCTTACAGTCGACCCTGCTTCCATTGTCAAAGCGACAGTCAGGTGGGCTACTACCGGCGAAAGCCGCTTCCCTCCTTGATCTCAGTTCTAACTGAACAGATTGAATCTATCTGGCGTAGCAACCAACAGTACCTTCGAGATAATGGCAGAGAAACACATCCTTATTTCGATGCCCTTGTCTCTCCTTCAGGTCTCAATAGGCCACTCCTTGACTCCGGAGTCCTTCTTGACTGGCCGGATACTGAGATCCTCGATTGGGGATCATGTGATGAAGAGTATGTCTTTTCTTCACTTTGCAGCACCATGTGCTGATAACATTACAGAATTAGTCCCTGCCCCTAAGAAGACCAAGGGTTGGCATCTGTAATAGTATCGTATATCTACGAGAATCGCATGTAGTAGCACCGAAGTTACTCAAAATGTACTAATTCTAGTAGCGCTCTCCTCGATTCTTTTGAGTGTGAGCACAATGAGTACTTCAGTCAATGTGCTAAGTGTTTAGAGCGTACTAAAAATATGTGGCTTCTTGATTCTGGAGCATCAGCACACTTCACTAATCAACTTAGTGACTTCATTGACTATAAGCCAACTGCTCAGTCTGATAAGATTCCTGTAAAGACTGCTGCTCATACTCTATATGTTGAAGGAACCTGGAACTGTCTTGCTTGAGCATTACATCGCAGACAAACTCGTGATCACACAGGTATATCCGGTTCTGTATATTCCGAGAATGAGCACACTGTCTTCTATCTATGGGAGTCTTCTTACAGCAAGGTTTGCGCGTTTTGGGGAATTCACAGCATATTAACTTGCTACGTAAAAAGAAAACAATTGTCCAATGTAAACCCCTTCTTCATGGACAATATTATATTGGCTAGATGCCTCTATATCCACTCTAACTGAGTCGCTTATTGCGAACCAGTCTGTGTTATCTAATGTAGACTATGACCTTATGCATCGTTGCCTCGGTCACCCATCTAAAGAGGTTCTAAGATGAGCTAAGGAAAACACTAAGGGCTTTCCAGAAGGGATTACAATTCCCACCTCTGATGTAATATGTCCTGGGTGCACACAAGGCAAAATGCCTGCTGCCTCACATCCTCCATCTGTTACAAGGGCTAAAGCCTCTTTCAATCGGATTCATTCCAATTTGAAAAGCTTCCCTATACCGTCATACCACAAATATAACTATTTTATTGTCTTTTTTGACGATTATACTTCATTTGCATGGATCACTCTTTTATGGACAAAGCCTCTGCTATTACTGCTTTAAAGCAGTGGCTTGCGTTAATTAAAAATCAATTTAACGCTACCATAAGAGAATGGATGTCCGACTGCCGGCGGTGAATACAAATCGGATGCTTTCCTAAAGCAGCTTAAGGATGCCAGCATAACAGTGCTACAGTCTGCGCCACATACACCATAGCAGAATGAGTGCGCTGAGCGCTTTATGTGCACCATAATGGACAAAGCTCAGGCCATGCGCCTTGATGCTTGTTTACCACAGAATTTGCAGTCCACTGCACATTGTTACAATAGAACCCCCATAAGTCGCCTTCTATGGCAGACTCCTTACAAACTATTATACAATGAAGTCCCTGATATATCGCATCTTAGAGTATTCAGTTGTGGTGCCTATGTGCACATTCCAGAAGCTTGCCGGGTGAATAAACTTTCCCCTAAAAGCGAGCTTATGATCTACCTTGGTAGAGGACCTGGAATGAAGGCTGATGTCTTCATGTGCACACCAAACACCTTGTTCTATTCAGACAAGGCACTCTTTGATGAAGCTCTATTTCCTAGGTGTCCTAAAGACAATCCTAGATGTGAGCCCCAAGGTGTAACTCAGTTAGATGATACAGTTCCCCATGAGCTGTCTAAAGACCATACCACTCCTGGTGATGATGATGACCCACCACCTGAGCCTCCTATTACCAAAGGGAGAAGTGCTCCCCAGCCGGCCACTGGACCCCCTCCTAGTACTCATACTAGAGGGATTGGATCGCAGCTACCTCCGCCTTTACCCCCTGACCCAGTACCTGGTCCTAGTGAACCTAGGCGATCGGGGCGTACAAGGAAATTAGTTACTCGTCCTGATAATGTCTATGGGGATAGGCCCCCTACTACGATTATTCAAGACATTGTGGCGGATTCACACATGGCAACAAATGACACAGCCGCAGCAGGGTAGCTCCCAGCAGCGTCCACGTCAAGATCAGACGGTCTCAGGTGATGATCCTGAACAAGCCGCTCTGATTCTTCCAGTGCACAGAGTTATACTCCGCAGGATTCAGACAAGTAGATCAGCAATTGCTGATCTGCCTAGCTCAGGAAGGGGGAGTCAGATTTCTAGATCTTCTGCTCGCCAAAGCAGTCTCACCAGTGGATCTAGAGTCACCTGATACCTCTAATATTTGCAAATGGACCTATCGGGACATTCTTAAAATGCCAAGTGAACCCCAGGAGGAGTGGCGTAATGCGTGCCAAGAAGAGCTTGCTTCTCTTCGCAAACGCAAGTCTATGATCTTGTTAACCCGCCGAAAGGCAGAAGGGTAATCAAGAATAGATGGGTATTTGACTTAAAGTCAGATGGCCATAAAAAAGCCAGGCTAGTTGCCAAAGGCT
>JAKELG010000164.1:0-92376 GCA_021527035.1 Lactarius vividus | reverse complement strand
CATTTCCTGTACTGAGATAGTGGCGTTGATTCGAAGAGGGTCCTTCCGTCGTATCTATTGCTGCGGCCCTGACGAAGATGTCATCGGGTAGTACCGTGACTTGGTCGTTATCTTCTTCTCCTTGATTGTAGTCTGGGCGTCTAGATAGGGCATCGGCTCGTCCGTTCGCTGTTCCCTTGATGTGGTGAATCTCGATGTCATATTCAGAGAGTTCTAGTACTTCCCGTGCTACGCGGCGACTTATTTTTTGCAGGGAGCGCCAATACTGAAGGTTCATGTGGTCTGAGAATACTTTGATTTTGTGCGGGGATCCTGCCAGGTAGTGGCGCCAGTTTCGAAGTGCTTTGACAATTGCTAGGAGTTCGAGATCGTAGATGTCGTAGTTCCGTTCCGCGGCACTGAGAGTGTTTGAATAGTAGGCGATGGGGTGTCTTTTGCCATCTTCTTTGCGTTGGAGGAGTACTGCTCCTACTGCGAATCCCGAGGCGTCTACTTCAAGTTCGAATTGATCTTCTAGCTTGGCGTGTGCGAGGACCGGTTTCTTCCGTGACTAGCTTCTTGATTTTGTCGAACGCTTCTTGTTCCGTCGCCGTCCATGTCCATTCTGTGTCTTTTCGTGTGAGTTTGTTGAGGGGGGCGTGCGTGTGTGGCAAAGTTTCGAATGAAAGCGCGGTAAAAGTTGCAGAAGCCTAAGAACGATCGCACCTGTTTGACGTTTTTGGGGTTTGGCCAGTCTTTGATGCCAGAAATTTTGACGGGGTCCATGCATGTCACCCCCTTTTCAATGATTACCCCAGGTAATCGATGCTAGGGGCGTGAAAGATGCATTTTTCCGGTTTGAGGAACAGATCGTTTTCTTCTAATAAGTCCAGGATGTCGTGTACCGCGTCAATATGTGCTTGTTCTGTTGATCGAGTGGCTATGCCTATGTCGTCCATGTATACCCTAATGATCGTGCCTTTGGTTTCGTGATACGCAATGAGATCTTTGCAGATCTCGTTCATCATGGTTTGGAACGTTGCCGGTGAGTTGGTTAGCCCGAAGAACATTACCGTTGGTTCGAAGAGTCCGTATTTTGTTTTGAACGCTGCTTTTTCCTGGTCGCCCTCTTTGATCCTTATGTTGTTGTATCCCCAGCGGATATCCAGTTTGGTGAATATGAACGCTCCGCTTAGGTCGGCGATGAGTTCTGGGATGAGTGGGAGAGGGTATTGGTTGCGTATTGTCCAGTTGTTGATATTCCGGTAGTCCTGTACAGGGCGTAGTTTTCCGTCCTTCTTTTTGATGAAAAAGAATGATGATGCGTACGGGGATTTAGAGGGTCTGATGTACCCTTTGGCCAATTGTTCGTCTATCCATTCCTTGAGTGCTTTGTCCTCCGTTTGACTCATTGGGTAAACCTTGCAGTCGATCGTGTCCGGCGCGTTTGGCTTGAAGTCAATTGCATGGTCCCATGGCTTGGACAGTGGGAACCGGTTGGACTCCTCTTCACTGAAAATTTTGACGTGTCGTTGGTACTCCTCTGGGACCGCTTTCTTTTCCGTGTATTGCTTCGCCTCAATGGCCATTTCTGTCGACATTGTTGCGCGTAGACGTGTGTCCTCGAGGTCGCACTCCTTCTTAAGTTGCTCCTCGATTTTTAACTTGTTCGGGAGGAGCAGTTTTTCGAGTACGAGACGTGCAATGACCGGATCTATTCGAGGTTTTGTAGGATTGACGGTTCGAAGGACGATGGGATACTCAGCTTCGTCTAAGGTGGCTGTGGCCCATTGGATATTGGGTTGGAACGTAGCCAACCATGGATATCCTAGTATGATGTCTTCTCCTCCTACGTCGGTTACTAGGAACCTCATCTCTTTGACGATTCCTTTGGTTTGTACTTCGAGATCCACGCAGTGGGTAATTTTGCCCCCTTTATTGTGCGTGCCGTCGATATTCCAGATCTTTCGATGACGGTCTAGCTCTTTGAGGCCTAGCCTCATTCGTTTGACAAATTCCGGATGTATGAAATTGTTGGTGGCTCCAGAGTCCACGAGTGCTCGTTTGTCGGCCATGGCGTAACTTGCGCGCAATGAAACTGGAACATGCATAGATTGATAGCGCGTTATGAACACAGAATTACACCGTAATGCCCTCACCCAGGCCGTCGGGTTCAGGCGCTTTGAAAATCCTCTCGCCCCAGTAGATCCCGAACTACCAAATCCCTGGCTTCGTCGTCGAGACTTCGGACTCCGTTTATCCAGCTGCTCGCCCGTTCTTGCAGCGTATCAGTGGTGGCGCGGGCGCCGTGGCTACTGCCGCCGTCATCCTCGAGTTGGATCAAGGGTTCTTCTTGGACGCTTTGGACTTCTTCAATGAATGCCCCTCTCCCTTGGCGGGGTTGCCAGTTTGCGCTAGGTCTGGGTTTACGCGGTTGGCGGCAATCGCGTTGGAAGTGGCCTAGCTTGCCGCAGTTGAAGCACTTGACATTGCTTGCGTCTATGATCCCCTTGTTGGATCGTCCCCCCTGTGAGGTATACAGGGGTCGCGTGTAGTCGATTTCCTCAGAACCCGCGAGTCGAGCGCGGATCCTTCCCGGAGTAGTGTCCATGGCGTCCGGGTGGTTCCGGAATGCTTGCCACCCCTGGCGCTGCTGTTGAGGGCGGTTTGGAGCGTTGAAAGTTCTAAGAGAAGTGTTGCCCGGCTTACCGGGTCCCGGGGGTTTACGTCCCCCCAAACGCGTTTGAAGATGCATCCACTTGCGCTGTTGCTTGAGCGCGGCTGTCTTCCATTGGGCGTACGTGTTTGGGCTGTGGAAGTTGTACGCATTCTTGTAAAGTTCCACCGGAAGTCCGCTGGTGAATTTGTCCAGGACTAAAGAGTCATCGAAGCGATATCCTGCTTCTCTGACCGCCTTCTCAAATTTGGCGACGTAGGAGTCGATATCTTGTCCTTCCATTCGGAAGCCCTTCTGGAGTTCTTGTTGCGCTCTCTCCTTTTCGAGTGTGTCGGCGAATGTGTTACGGAAGCCTAGTTCGATGGCTTCCCAGATCCACTTGTCGTAGGGTCCATGTTTGGCCTTGTATGCCTTAACCCACTTGGTGGTGGACAGGACCCATTCGTTGACGTGGTCCCCTTGAATGTATGTGAGGAAGATTAGCGCTTTTCGATAAGGAAGGGTAAATGCCGGGTTGTCGTAATTCGTTTCCACGAACAACTCCCATTGGGTAAGGAATTGTTGGACTTTGGTGCGGTCCCCGGTGAATACAAGGGGTTCCTTGCCCATAAACTTCTCGGGTTTGGTCCCGCTTGACACATTTGGTCCTGTGAAGAGGGGTTCTCCTGGGTCTCCTCCTCCGTCACCTCCTCCGCCTCCGTGTCCTCCTGGCGGGGGTCCTCCGCCACGACTGATACGCGCGGGTTCCTGGAATGTAGTCGGTTGTTCGGTGATTGTAGTGGTCATGTCTGTAGGGATGGACTCAGCTAGTATTCTCAGTTGCGCTTCTTCTTCTTCTGCCTGCGCTTCGAGAATGCGGATTTCTTCGGGGTTGCTTCCCAAAGATGGAGAAGGTGCGGGTGTCTTAGGGGTGGGGGAGCGGATTGGTTCTTCTTCTTGCCCGTCGATAGGTCCCCACTGATCTCTAGTGGTTGTTTCGCTTTGACAGATGTCGAGGTGGAGGCCTGATCCTGCTGGCCTAACAACTTGTAGTTTGCCGTGGAGTTCGTCCCACTTGATCTCTGTCCAACAGATGTGGTCGAAGTTGAATTCTACCGGGATAAGTCCGGTTTTGCCGTCCTTATAAGTGTAAAGGACTACGTAGCCTGGGTCTCCTTGTTCTGTCTGCCAAAAGGCTCCTTTGAGGTATTGTTTAGGGACGTTACGTTCCCCTCTTCTGTCGATGTGATACAGTCGGAACGGGATCCAAAGATCGCGGGTTGTTACTGCGGAAGCCACGTTGAAGGATCTTGGTCTTAATGTTACGTCTACCACGGACGTTCGTCTGACTTAGACGCTGTTGTAACATGGGTTCCCTCGGGGGTAGTATCTGTGGTTGTCCGAGTGCTCTGGGAAGACTGCAGGATGGGGCCAATACGTGCCTGTGGAATCCCTATACGTATAGAGGGTCTCTGCGATGGGAACGTTGGCCGGCGGGCTCGGGACTTTGCGAATGTATTCCCACTGAAGGTTGTCGACGATGTAGTAACAGTGAGTTGGACGAGCGGTGCGAGAGTTGAGGTATTCGAAGACAAGATGACACGTGGTCCCGGGTGGATAAGACACGGTCGGCTGATCTACCATTCACTGAGGAAGATGGAGATAGAGTCACGGGGATCCCTTCTTGGTCGCTGAGGGATATGCCGGAGCTAGTTCACTTAAGGACTCCTTAGTCCTTAGCACAGAAGACGAATAGAAGTGGTAATTGAAGAAGACCAAGATAGGGATCCTGGTCTGTAGTACTACGAACTTAAATACAAGTAAGGGAGCTAGTTCCAGCTCCGCTCGAACTCGTAAGTAGCCAATAGCGTAAGTAGCGTATTCTAACAATAGAATGCGCAGTCGTCGTCGTTATCCGAGACACGTACAACAATGGGACATCAGTCAGCAAGCCTAATCATGATCACGTACAACAATAGGAGGTCATCAGTCAGCACAACACGAGGCAACAAGATCCGAAGTCCATGACGTATTACTACCGGCGTGTCGAGTCATCATGAACACGTCAGAGTTCACAACCGGTCCGAACCGTCCGAGAGCAAAACGTAACACTGGTCACAGAGGAACCAGTTCTAGCTCACC
The DNA here is from genome assembly GCA_021527035.1 of Lactarius vividus. Taxonomy (NCBI): domain Eukaryota; kingdom Fungi; phylum Basidiomycota; class Agaricomycetes; order Russulales; family Russulaceae; genus Lactarius; species Lactarius vividus. The sequence continues at coordinate 87,599 of JAKELG010000164.1, read as the reverse complement.
CAAAACTAGATGATCCATTCGAACTCGAAGTGGATGCTTCAGGATTCGCCACCAGAGCAGTACTACTCCAGAGGAAGGAAGATGGAAAGAGACATCCAATTGGCTACTACTCCGCCACACTCAGCGAAGCGGAACGAAACTACGACATATACGACCTAGAACTCCTAGCGATCGTCAAGGCACTCAGACATTGGAGGCCATTACTGGCAGGATCACCGCACAAAATCAAAATATACTCCGACCACATGAACCTCCAGTACTGGAAATTACCACAGAAGATAAGCCGAAGGATCGCCAGGGAAGTACTTGAACTAATGGAGTACAATTTCGAAATTCACCACATCCCAGGCAAGAAAAACGGCTGAGCCGACGCGTTATCCCGACGACCGGACTACAATCAAGGTGAACGAGACAACAAAAATGTGGTGGTACTACCAGAAGACATCTTCATGAGAACAATCACAGTACAAGCGATGCAGGATCCCCCTCAGACGGAGATAACCCTACGCTACTGGGTAGACCCGCATCAGTTGAAGTTTGTCAATGGAGCATGGTACCGACAGGGAAAGTACGTAATCACTGGATCATTGGACGAAAAACGAAAACTCATCGCGGCACTCCACGACCCACCGGTGCATGGACATCCCGGGATTACACGGACCACGAGGCTAGTGGAATGAAGATACTGGTGGCCGGAGCTGAAACTGGACGTCCGAAACTATGTACAAGGCTGTGCCGAATGCCAGAGACACAAGGTTAACACATGACCCACAAAAGCCCCCCTAGTACCTATCTCACCCAAGGAAGACGCACTCCCCTTCGAAACCATTGCACTCGACTTCATCACGAAGCTTCTGGTGTCACAAGGATACGACACTATTTTAACCGTAACAGATCACGATTGCAGTAAAGCCTCGGTGTTCATCCCCTGTAACGAAGAAATCACGGCTGAAGAAACTGCCGGACTCTACGCCACTCACATCTTTAGACGGTTCGGATTACCATCAAAGATCATCAGCGACCAAGACCCCCATTTCGCATCAAAATTCACCTGAGAACTATGCCAAATCCTGGGAATACAGCAGAACATCTCAACGGCCTATCACCCTCGAACGGATGGACAATCGGAGAGGACCAATCAGTGGTTAGAACAATATCTACGATTCTGGACTAACGAGCGTCAAGATAACTGGGCGGCCTTCCTACCTGTGGCGGAATTCGCACACAATAACTGGCCCCATGAGGCAACAAGGAAGTCCCCGTTCTCACTCCTCATGGGATATGACCCACGTGCTGACTGGCTCGAGAAGCCATCCCCTATCCCACAGATCACCACGAGGCTCAAACAATTCCAGGAAGCCCAAAAAGAAGCTCACGACCTTATCAAAAAGGCCCAATCCATGTGGGTCAAACACCAAGATACTCTTAAGTTCCAAATGGGAGATTATGTATGGCTGGAAGGATGACACCTGAGGACCAATCAACCCACGCCCAAGTTAGCGGCGCGACGACACGGACCCTTCAAAACCACACGAGTCCTGTCACCGGTCAATTATCAATTGGAACTTCCCACACAGTGGAGCATACACCCCGTGTTTCACATCGATCTTCTCACACCCTATTGCAAAACGCTGATGCATGGAGAAAATTTCCAATGCCCACCTCCGGATTTGATAGATAATGAAGAAGAATACGAGGTTGAGAAGGTACTAGACCATCGGCATTTCGGCAGGAAGAAGCGCCTCCAATACCTGATCAAATGGAAGGGGTACCTGGACTCGGAGAATCAGTGGGTCGACAAGAATGACGTGTTTGCTGATGAGGCTATAGCTGAGTACCAATCATTAAATCCCCAACTCGCTAGTGGCTTAAGAGCAGGAAGGACCAACCAACGACCATCATTCCCCTTCCACTCTTGCCACACTGGATTCCTCCGCTCCACTATCACCACAATGTCCATTCCCTCTGCCGCCGAGGCCATCTCTTGAGTTGCCCAAAATGCGGGCCCCCTCACCTACCAAGAGCTCTCAACGGCCCTCCAGTCAATGCTCCCAGCCACCTACACTGACGACACCAGCAACCCCGCCACCTGGTGGCTCCTCAACGAAGATGGACAACGCCCCAACGAGGTCCCATTCACGACGGCCGAAATTGATCGGCTTCGCGCAGCTCTCCCAGAGTCTGCGCCTCCCTCACCTCGACCTGTCCCAGTACGAGTCGAGTACCTCGCCGAGGAGGCCCAAGACGCAAGCCACGACGAGGTGGGAAGAACATCAGCAGGAGGCTCGGTGGAGGAGGATCGCAGACAACTGGCAGTGGGAGCAGTTGAGGAAGGCGGCCGAGAGGAGGCGAGAAGCCCTTCGGAGGCGATGTGAGTGGACGCAGGAATGGAGGGAGCGACAAGAGGCGAGGAATCTATCCTCGAGCAAGTCCGAGGGAGTTTAGCGGACCATTACCCAGCTGAGCACCCGCTGATCTCCACTGCCACTGACACTGACCACCCTGACGAAACACCATATGCCTGTGACACCCAGGGGCGCCCCCTATACCGTGGAGGTGTGCGGGCCGACGCCCCGCCTCCATTTCCTTTATTTCAACTTCACCACACCACCCTAGGGCCTCCGCCCCATGGGTACCGTTACAACCGCGGGGAGGACTTCGTCCATTACCCCATTGCTGATGGACAAGGATGCACGTGCCAGGCCACGCACATCCAAGTCATCATGGGGGCCGACCCCATCGTGCTCGGACTCATGGAGGACAGCAAGAAGGTGTACTTGCAACCTCTTTACACCGAGCCCCGTGTCAAGGCCACAGGGAAGCCACAGTACCTGGTAGAAGACATGTGCCTATTTGCGGGTGGGTACCACGATCGCCCCCGTCTCGACCACACCATGGGCGAGCTCCACAATGTCAGCCTCAAAGCGGAGATCCACCGCTATCGATCCTATGCGTACGAGGCTGAGAGGATGGAGCAACGGCTTCATCAGCTCGCCACCGCACTTGGAGGGATTAAGGGGGAACTAGCTCGAAGTAAGTTCCGTCTTGAGATGGCTGACGCGTTGGAGAGGATTGAGGAGACGCAGGCGGGGTGGATGTCGGGACCGCGCCTTCGCCGGCGTTGTGGGCGCCGTGGCTGAAAAGGGGGTGATGTCACGGTCAGGCTTCTTGGACTGATACGAGGTACGGGAAATTGAAGTGGACGCTTACTATATGGTTATGACTACGATAGTAAGTAGATATTAATCATGGACTTTACGATCAGTCAGCACAAGGGATACTAGCATGTGATAGCTAGTATGACTCATTCCTAGGATAGCAGTAGTAGAGTTCAAGCTACTTACGCTAGTGGACATTACATCAAAGAGGAGCTTTAAAGCTACCTCTGTAATATGTATAAATAGTGGGTTGCGAAGACCAAGATACGCCATCTTGGTCTTCTTCAGAATACCACTCGCTTCTAACTCGTCTTTCCTTGCAAAGGCCTTCGCGCCTTCTTGACTTCAAGCTCTAACCCCCTGACCTTTGTGTCTAGGACGCTGGCACTTTCAAGTCGTCAACTTGGAGTTGCCTTGGTACTCTTCGGACGAGTACTGTGGATTGCCTTGGTCATATTCCACGGAATCACCGAGACCTTGAAGGGATCCTTCAGATCTGCTAAGTCATGAACACCGTTACACGAGTCCACGTCGGACTAACGCCTGTGGTAGCATTACAAACAGAGAAAGAAAATGCGCTTCCTAGTCACTGACATCAGAAGCAAAGACCTAGTACTCAGATATCCCTGGTTGGCAACCTACAAACCAACAATCAACTGGAGATACGCAACCATTCATGAACGAATGATGCCCATTGTAATCCGATCCCTCAACCCCGTAAAGGAATACCACATCATCAGCACAGTCATGACCGAAGAAGAAAAGCAAAATGTCCTAGAAGACCTTGGTGAAGATTGCCAGCTATGCACTATGGCAACGGAGCTAGCCATTGAAGCTAAGCAGTTTCACGAAAAGGTCGAACTCCCATCCACTTACCAACAATTTGCAAAGATCTTCAGCAAGGAGGCATCCCACTGCTTCCCACCATCAAGGCCCTGGGACCACGCCATCGAATTCAAAGAAAACACCCCACAATCTATTGACTGCAAAGTCTATCCGATGACGCAGGAAGAGGACAACAAATTGAAGGAGTTCCTGGACAAACAGCTGAAAATGTTGATAAGTGACCTTTGTGCACTTAGCAGCTCTGGACGGACCAGACTTGCAGCATGGACTGCTTTAGATAAGATTTACAGGACTTGTAGATTAGATATTTGATCTGTACAATTTCGGACTTCCTTCTTATCTATGACATCATGTACAATGACATCACTCGGACTTCTCTGGACTTTACATTGTACTCTACGTCTTTGTACTTTCCTTTGTTATATCTTTATTGTGATGTCACTATGATATCATCTTGGTCTGGATTCTTTTTGTTCTTATCGCCTTGTTCTCTTTCTGTACATTCCTCTTGTCCCATACTAAGAACAATGCTCCTTGTAATACGTGACTCTGTGTTACTCTCCTTGTATCAGTGTCACTCTCTGTAAAGTATAAGTAGTGTAGCTTGTACACTCCTGGTCCACATCAGTTCCTCACTGCTTGTGTGCCAGGTATGTCTCCCCTTCTCCAATGTATCATCAGTTCCTCACTGCTTGTGTGCCAGAACTACCTCTTAGCTTCTTCTGCAAGATCCCCCTCTGCTGCTTCCAGCTGCTCAGTGTATCTCACCACAGTCTCCCTTGTCACTGTGAGTACGCTGTCCATCTCTGCTGTTCATCAGAAAAAGGGATACATCCGCCCATCAAAATCACCCTATGCCTCATCCTTCTTCTTCATCAAAAAGAAGGACGGAAAACTCCAACCAGTGCAAGACTATAGGAAGATCAACACCGTCACCATTTGTAACCAGTACCCACTACCCCTTATCTCTGACCTCATCACAGATCTTAGCCACACCCACACATATACCAAGCTTGACATTCGATGGGGATACAATAACGTATGCATCAAAAAGAAGGCGATGAACACAAAGCAGCTTTCAAAACATGGTACGGTCTCTTCGAACCCATGGCCATGTATTTCAGGCTTACCAACTCTCCGGCAACATTCCAAATGATGATGAATACCATCTACCGAGACACCATTGCCAAACACAAAGGACTGGGAACAATGATAAGGGTCTACATGGATGACATCAGCATTGCAACAAAGGAACCAGCAGGGCAAAAAGAACATGAAGAGGTGGTGCACAATGTGCTATGGGTTGCAATGGAACACGACCTCTACTTCAAACTCGAGAAGTGCCTGTTCAACAAACCGCGAATGGATTACCTGGGGGTAATTGTTACGTTCCAGCTGGAACGTTCGGGAATTGACAGGGTTAAGTCGGGTGGACTTAGGGCAGGAGCGGAGATGAGAGAGAGATAGAACCCAATGACAAGGGTTCGGTCTCTAACGGGATGAACGACAAGCGAAGTCTTAGTTTGCTAGGAGAATGTATGAGATGAGTGGGCACACGCTGTCACTCCGAGATAGAGCAAACTTGGCTGGGATTTAATGAAGCTGAGACAAAGTATCTACAGACATAGGAACCTCGTATTTATACTCATACAGACTGTGATTTTCATGACCATTTTCTGTGAATATAGAGGGACACACAAACCCTCTTGCTGTGCTGTCAGTTCTGCTGTCAATCTGAATCTCTTCCATGTCACGTCACATGTCACGTGATCGTGACAGTAATCCTTGAAAAGGGGGTAACACGCATGGACCCAGTAAAAATCTCAGGCATCAAGAACTGGCCCACACCAACCAAGGTCTGTGACATACACTCCTTCCTAGGCTTCTGCAATTTTTACCGGCTTTTCATTCACGGTTTTGCCATGCATGCCAAACCTCTCAACAAACTCACAAGAAAGGACACGGAGTGGAGATGGACAGACAAAGAAAACCAGGCATTTGAGAAGCTCAAGGCCCTAGTAACAGAAGAACCGGTACTCACTCACCCCAAACTAGAAGATCCATTTGAATTGGAAGTAGATGCCTCAGGGTTTGCAACCGGAGCAGTCCTACTGCAGAAAAAGGAAGATGGCAAACAACACCCAGTCGGATACTACTCCACTACCTTGAGCGAAGCAGAATGAAACTACAACATATACGACCTGGAACTTCTCGCCATCATCAAAGCACTCAGACACTGGAAACCACTGTCAGCCGGATCGCCGCACAAAATCAAAATTTATTCTGATCACATGAATCTCCAGTACTGGAAACTCCCACAGAAAATAAGCCAGAGGGTCACCCGGGAAGTACTCAAACTAATGGAATACGATTTCAAGATTCACCACATCCCAGGAAAGAAGAATGGCAGAGCCGATGCTCTATCAAGAAGACCAGACTACAATCAGGGAGAATGAGACAATGAAAACGTTGAAGTACTCCCTGAAGACGTACTCACGAAGACCACTGTAGTAGAAGCTACGCAAAACCCCCCTCAAATGGAAATCACACTGTGCTACTGGGTAGATCCACAACAGCTGAAGTACATCGACGGAGCTTGGTACTGACAGGGAAAGTACATCATCACCAGCTCACTAGAAGAGAAACGGATGATGAACAGCATACATGGACAGCATACTCACAGTGACAAAGTAGACTGTGGTGAGATAGACTGAGCAGCTGGAAGCAGCAGAGGGAGGTCTTGCAGAAGAAGCTAAAGATAGTTCTGGCACACAAGCAGTGAGGAACTGATCATACATTGGAGAAGGGAAGGCATACCTGGCACACAAGCAGTGAGGAACTGATGTGGACCAGGAGCGTACAAGCTACACTACTTATACTTTACAGAGGGTGACACTGATACAAGGGAGTTAACACAGAGTCACGTATTACAAGGAGCATTGTTCTTAGTATAGGACAAGAGGAATGTACAGAAAGAGAACAAGGCGATAAGAACAAAAGGAGTCCAGACCAAGGTGATATCATAGTGACATCACAATAAAGATAGAACAAAGGAAAGTACAAAGACGCAAAGTACAATGTAAGGTCCAGAGAAGTCCGAGTGATGTCATTGTATATGATGTCATAGATAAGAAGAAAGTCCGAAATTGTACAGATCAAATATCTAATCTACAAGTCCTGTAAATCTTATCTAAAGCAGTCCATGCTGCAAGTCTGGTCCATCCAGAGCCACTAAGTGTGCAAAGGTCACTTATCAACAATGGAAACTCATCTCAGCCCACCACAACCTACCAGTGCACAGACATCCGGGTATCACAAAGACTACAAAGTTAGTGGAACAACGATACTGGTGGCCAGAATTGAAACTAGACATGTGGAACTACGTACAAGGGTGCGTGGAATGCCAGTGACATATGGTCAACACATGCCCCACCAAGGCCCCTCTAGTGCCCATAACCCCTAAGGAAGACACACTACCCTTTGAGACCATAGCATTGGACTTTATCACCAAACTCCCTGACTCACAAGGAAATGATGCCATCCTCACCGTCATGGATCACGACTGTACCAAGGCATCGATATTCATTCCATGCACCAAAGAAATATTGGCTGAGGAAACTGCTGGATTGTACGTCGCTCATGTATTCAAACACTTCGGATTACTGTCCAAAATCATCAGTGACCGAGACCCCTGATTCACGTCCAAATTCACAAGAGAACTGTGCTGAATACTAGGAATCCAGCAGAACATATCCACAGCCTATCACCCTCGAATGGACAGACAATCCAAATGAATGAATCAATGGCTGGAACAATATCTCTGCTTCTGTGTTACGTCCTAGCAGGGATGTGGGTTCAAGGGGTTCGTTATCACACAAGTATCAAGCAAAGACATCTATTGTCTTATTGATATGAAATACAAGTGGTCTGGGGTGTGGCATGATATGTGCCACTACTCTGTAGTTAGGGCTCCTCGCCCAAAGTGTCTGACACTTCTCTATACTCAGTCTTGCGAGTACACAGAGTCTAACAGGTGTGACGTGTTGATATAGTTCAACTGCAAAGACTTCAAGGGTGTCCGGGTTAGGGACAGAGGTAGGGGATGCACAAGAAGAGGGGAAAGGCTGAATCACACCAAAGAGTGAAGGCAAGGTTGCTAGATTGCAAACGAAGCCAAGTCTGGCTTCCTACAGTGTAAAGTACAGCTTTAAATAGGACGAGGTTCCAAACAACATGAACACAAGTCCACACAGAAGTAAAGAGCCAAAACAAGATAAGGCACTGATGTAGAAGTGGAGTCTAGGGTGGCTAACATTGATAGCCCCTTTGGTAACAAAATAAAAGACAAATGGAGTGAAGTGAAACAGGATAACAAAAGTCATACACAGAGAAAGTCCAAAGTGTCGGATCATAACATGAGCCCCTCTCTAAGTCAACTCTTCCTAGAGTGCTTCGAAGTCTACAAGGTCGTATACATCAGCGTCCCTATCGTTGTAAGGGGTAGGGCTTTGAGGGGATTGACAGCAATGAGTATGAAGGAAATTGAAGGGGCCATAGGTCCCACAGTGTCAGCAAAGTTCATATTTGGGGCACTTGATTTCTTCGTGGGTATTGCTGGTCTGACACTTGCCACACCACTTAGTACACTCTTCTGGGGCTGGCCAAAGGCACTGGTAGGTGAAGTGGTCTGTGCTTGAGCACCTCCAGCAGTACCTTCATTTGCGGGGGCAGGCGAAGGAGAGGTGGTCTTCAGATTGACATCTGAAGCAGAGTTTGATGGTGCCGTTCTTGTATTTGCACTTCTTCCTTTCTCCCAAAGGGCTGGGTCCCTCAGGTTCATCTTGGAGCTGTGGCATAGTGTGGAAGTGGAGGAGGCCTGGTGATGGGGTGATGTAGAGTGTGGGCACCGGTGGAGAAGGAGGTGAAGGAAGGTGGAGGATGTTCCACTGGTCAGACATGCGAACCAGTGCTTTGTGTTCTTGTAGGCGTCGCCTAGCACTTGTTAGTTGCATGTCGATGTCTAACAGGTGTCTCTTGAGGGGGGCCATCGTGTTGTACAGGTCATTCACCTGTTTCTGGATGGCCTCTTGGTTCCGCAAGAGTCTGTGGACTCGGTGGACCTCAGCAGTGAGGCGATCATTGTTCAGGTCTTCTAGTACCTTGTCTACTTTGGCAGCTAGAGTATGGCCCTCTTTGAAGTTCTCCATCTGTGCTGGAGAGATGGGGGGTGCCAGATTTTCTGGATCATCGTCTCAAGGGAGGGGGAAGAGGGGTAGTCCATAGCAAGAGAGGTCTTTGCCTAAGGTGCCAATGGCATCTTCTTTGTTATCGCTGATCCAGATGTACTTGGCATCTTTGTGTTGGAAGGAGGAAGGGTTGGTGTCATCTGGGATGAGGAAATGAACATAGCGAGTGCTCCAGGGGTCATTAACAAAGAAAGGGAACCCTGGGTCATCATCATTCTCCTGGATGTGCATCCTATCATAGTTGATAGGTAGAGCGTCCATCGCTGGGTCATTTATGATTTCCCTGATCCTGAGGATAGTGTTTCTGGGGTCTGGGGGAGAGGTGTTGGCACGCTGGACTTCTGGAGTGGGAGGAGCAGTGAATCCTGGGGGAGGGACACGGAGGACTCCTCCTTCTTCTGTTTCTATGATGCTTGGCATAGTTGTAACGCTACCACAGCGCTCAGTTCGACTTGAACTCGGATGAGGGCGTTCACGACTTAGCTGGTTGCAGACACTCGCGCAGTGTCTCAATAATCCCGTAGAATACTACTAAGGCAATCCACAAGAGGCGCCCCAATAGTACTAAGGCAACTCCGACTTGGCGCGTCGACAGGGCCAGGGTCTTAGACTCGAAGGTCAAGACTTATAAGGGCGTCGTCCCTTTAGAGAGAAGAAAGGAAGACAAGGCTTCTTAGGCAGAAGGCGAGTAAGAGAGTGGTATTTTGAGAAGAAGACCAAGATGGCAATTCTTGGTCTTCGCAGCCCACTATATATACAGATTACAGAGGCAGCTTTAAAGCTCCTCTCAAGCGTGACGACTACTAGCGATAATAGCTCGAACCCTACTATCGCTGTACTAGTAATGAGTCATGTTAGCAATCACATGCTAACACGACGTGCTGACTGATCCACATGTCCATGACTAATTCCTACTTACTAACGTAGCCATAACCGTATAGTAAGAGTCCGAATTCACTTCCTTTCTCGTATCGTAAGTCCAAAGGTCCGTCCGCGACATCACCCCCTTTTCAGCCGCGGCGCCCACGACGCCGGCGAAGGCGCGGCCCCGACATCCAACCCGCCTGTATCTCCTCGATCCTCTCCAACGTGTTAGCCATCTCGAGGCGGAACTTACTACGGGTTAGTTCCCCCTTGATCCCTCCGAGCGCGGCGGCGAGTTGATGAAGCCGTTGCTCCATCCTCTCAGCCTCGTACGCGTAGGCCCTGTAGCGGTGCACCTCCGCCCGGAGGCTCGCGTCGTGGAGCTCGCCGATGGCACGGTCGAGGCGAGGGCTGGTCGTGATAAGCCGCCTGCGAATAAGGTCATGTCCTCTTGCGGGTAGACCTCCTTCCCCGTGGCTTTGACATGGGGCTCGGCATAGAGGGGCTGCGAGTATACCTTCTCGCTGTCGGGGATGAGGCCCATTACGATGGGGTCGGCTCCCATGATGACTTGCACGTAGGCGGCCTGGCGCGTCACCCCCTGGCCGTCGGTGATGGGGAAGTGGATGTAATCCTCTCCACGGTTGTACTTGTAACCGTGGGGAGGCGGACCGAGCTCGGCGTGGCGGAGTCGGAAGAGTGGAAATGGCGGGGGTGCGTCGGCCCGCACGCCACCGCGATAGAGGGGGCGACCATTAGTGTCGCACGCGTACGGGGTTTCACGTGGGTCGTCAGTATCGGTGGCCGTAGAAATGAGGGGGTGCTCAGCTGGATATTGGTCCGCTAAGCTCCCTCGGACTTGTCCGAGGACTGTTTCCTCGCCTCCTCGCGTTCCTTCTTCGCCCTCATCCACTCGCGTCTCCTCCGTAACACCTCCCGACGCCTCTCCGCCGCTTTCCGTAGTTGCTCCCGCTGCCAGTTCTCCGCCGTCTCCCGCCACTTCTGCTCCCGCCATCGCTCCCAATCGACCGTCGGCTGTGTCTTGGGCTTTCCTCCTCGGCTCGATACTCGACTCGTACTGGGACAGGTCGAGATGGGGAACGCTCAAGCTCTGGGAGAGCTTGGCGAAGCCGATCGACTTCGGCCGTCGTGAATGGCACCTCATTGATGCGCTGGCCATCCTGGGAGAGGATCCACCAGGTGGCGGGGTTGCTGGTGTCGTCGGTGTAGGAGGCGGGAATTGTTGATTGGAGGGCTTCGACGACCTCTTGGTAGGTGAGAGGTCCCGCGTTTCGGGCAACACGAGCGAGGGCGTCGGCGGAAGAGGGAACGGACATTGTTGCGAGTATGGAAGAGATGAGGGAGCCAGTGTGATGATAGTGAAGGGGGGATAAGGATGGGTTTTCCGTTTGTCCTGCTTTTAAGCTGCTTACGAGTCGGGGATTCAACAGTTGATACTCAGCTATTGCCTCGTCTGCGAACACGTCATCCTTATCGACCCACTGATTCTCCGAGTCGGGGTATCCCTTCCACTTGATCAGGTACTGGAGGTGTTTCTTCCTGCCGAAATGTCGATGGTCCAGAACCTTCTCGACCTCGTATTCCTCTTCTCCTTCTACTAAATCCGGTGGTGGCCGTTGGAAATTTGACCCATGCATGATCGTCTCGCGATAGGGTGTGAGAAGATCGATGTGGAATACGGGGTGTATGCTCCACTGCGTGGGAAGTTCCAATTGATAATTTACCGGTGACAGGACCCGCGTGATTTTGAAGGGACCGTGTCGTCTTGCCGCCAACTTCGGCGTTGGCTGATTGGTCCGGAGATGTTGTCCTTCTAGCCATACATAGTCTCCCACTTGGAGCCTGGGCGTGTCTCGGTGTTTGACCCACATGGATTGTGCCTTTTTGATAAGATCCTGAGCTTCTTTCCGTGCTTCTCGGAATTGTTCTATCCTCGTGGTGACCTGTGGGATAGGGGATGGCTTGTCGAGCCAATCAGCGCGTGGGTCGTATCCCATGAGAAGGGAGAACGGGGACTTCCTTGTTGCCTCGTGGGGCCAGTTGTTATGCGCGAACTCTGCTATTGGCAGAAGGGCCGCCCAATTATCTTGACGCTCGTTTGCCCAGAAGCGTAGGTATTGCTCCAACCACTGATTGGTGCGTTCCGATTGTCCATCGGTTCTGGGGTGGTACGCTGTAGAGATATTCTGCTGGATTCCCAAGATTCTGCACAGTTCTCGCGTGAATCTGGAAGCGAATCGAGGGTCTCGATCGCTGATGATCTTCGATGGTAGTCCAAACCGCTTGAAAACGTGGGTGGCGTAGAGTCCAGCCGTCTCTTCTGCTGTGATTTCCTCGTTGCAGGGGATGAACACGGAGGCCTTGCTACAGTCATGATCGGTTACGGTCAGAACAGAGTCATATCCTTGTGACGTCGGGAGCTTGGTGATGAAGTCGAGGGCGATGGTTTCAAATGGTAGGGCGTCTTCCTTTGGTGTGATAGGTACGAGTGGGGCTCTTGTGGGGCGTGTATTGACCTTGTGACGTTGGCATTCGGCGCACCCTTGTACGAAGTTGCGGACGTCCAGCTTCAGCTCTGGCCACCAGTACCTTCTTTCCACCAGCCTTGTGGTTCGTGCGATTCCGGGGTGTCCATGCACCGGGGGGTCGTGGTGTGCGGCAATTAGCTTCCGTTTTTCGTCTAGCGATCCCGTGATGACGTACTTCCCTTGTCGGTACCATGCTCCGTCTACTGACTTCAGTTGTTGAGGATCCACCCAGTATCGCAGTACGATCTCAGCTTGTGGGGGGTCTTGTTCCGCTTGTATCGTGACTGTCCGTGCGAAGACATCTTCCGGTAGTACGATCACATTTTCGTTGTCTCGCTCCCCCTGGTTGTAGTCGGGTCGTCGGGATAGTGCGTCTGCGCGACCGTTTTTCTTTCCTGGGATGTGGTGAATTTCGAAGTTATACTCCATGAGTTCGAGTACTTCCCTGGCGACTCTTCGGCTGATCTTTTGCGGCAGCTTCCAGTACTGGAGGTTCATGTGGTCGGAATATATCTTGATCTTGTGCGGGGATCCTGCCAGTAGTGGTCTCCAATGTCGGAGAGCTTTGACGATTGCGAGAAGTTCTAAGTCGTATATGTTGTAATTCCTTTCCGCTTCACTGAGGGTGGCCGAGTAGTAACCTATTGGGTGTCGTTTGCCGTCTTCCTTCTTCTGGAGTAGCACTGCACCGGTCGCAAATCCTGAAGCGTCTACCTCGAGTTCAAATGGATCATCCAGTTTTGGGTGTGCAAGTACCGGTTCTTCTGTGACCAGGGCTTTGAGTTTTTGGAACGCCTTGTCCTCTTCGTCTGTCCATTTCCACTCTGTGTCCTTTCTCGTGAGTTTGTTGAGTGGTTTGGCGTGTGTGGCGAAGCCGCAATGAAGAGTCGGTAAAAATTGCAAAAGCCCAAGAATGAGCGTACATCACGGACCTTCGTGGGTGTTGGCCAGTCTTTGATGCCAGAAATTTTTACCGGGTCCATGCGTGTTACCCCCTTTTCAAGGATTACCCCCAGGTAATCCATTCGCGGCTTGTTGAAGAGGCACTTTTCGAGTTTGAAGTAGAGATCGTGTTCCATGGCTACTTGCAATACGTCGCGGACTGCTTCTTCGTGCTCCTTTTGCCCGGCCGGATCCCTGGTTGCGATTCCAATGTCGTCCATGTACACGCGTATGATTGTTCCCTTGTTTTCGTGTTTTGTGATGGTATCTCGGTATATGGTGTTCATCATGGTTTGGAACGTTGCCGGAGAGTTGGTGAGTCCAAAGTACATGACTGTGGGTTCAAAGAGACCGTACCGTGTTTTGAAAGCCGCTTTATGTTCGTCTCCCTCCTTGATGCGTACATTGTTGTACCCCCATCGAACGTCGAGTTTTGTATACGTGTGTGCTTGGCTGAGGTCCGTGATGAGGTCCGAGATGAGGGGCAGGGGATATTGGTTACGGATGGTGACGGCGTTGATTTTCCTGTAGTCTTGCACCGGTCGTAGTTTTCCGTCCTTCTTTTTAATGAAGAAGAAGGATGAAGCATATGGGGATTTGGACGGGCGGATATATCCCTTTTTCAGCTGTTCGTCTAGGAATTCCTTAAGCTTGCCGTCTTCTTCTTGCGTCATGGGGTAGACTTTGCAGTTGATTGCCGGTGGGGTGCCCTCCTTGAACTCGATGGCGTGGTCCCATGTTCGAGAGGGAGGGAACCGGTTGGACGCTTCTTCGCTAAAGATCTTTGCGAATTGCTGGTAAGCGGGAGGAAGTTCTACTTTGTCATGGAACTGCTTAGCTTCAATGGCTAGCTCCGTGGCGGTGGTTCGTAGGTGGCTTTCTTCCTCTAATTCTGCTATCGCATCCTCCTTTTCTTCTTCGGTGATGATGCTTCCGATGATGTGGTCTTCTTTGTTGGGGTTGATCGATCGAATAACGACGGGGAGCATCTTCTCGTGAATGGTGGCGTACCTCCAGTTTATTGTTGGTTCGTAGGTCGCTAACCAAGGATAGCCGAGTACAAGGTCTTCATTTCCTAGGTCTGTGACTAGGAAACGCATCTTTTGCCGTCGTTGATTAGTCTGTACATCTAAGTCGATGAAGTGGGTGATACTGCCCGCTTTATTTTCCGTATTGTCGATGTTCCATATCTTTCTGGGGTGTTCCAGCTGTTGCAGTCCCAGACCCATTCTTTTTGCGAACGAGGGTCGTATGAAGTTATCCGTGGCTCCTGAGTCCACTAGTGTTCTGATGTCGGCCATTGCGTAATTCGTGCGAATCGAGACTGGAATTCTAAGAGACCGAAAGCGAGTCATGATTACGGAATTACAATTAACCGCCCTCACCCAGGCCGATGGGTTTAGGCGTTCTGAAAACCCTCCTTTCCCCACATCTCTTGGAGGATGAGGTCCTTCACATCATCCGATTCTCCCGCTACTCCTGCGAGCCAATCCTTGGCCCTTTGCTGGGGCGGCAGTGTGTTTGCTACTCTGGCTTGTGTGGGTGGCTCTTCCTGGGCGTAATAGTCCGTATCTGCCATTCGGCTAGTAGTTGCTCGGCGGCGCGGCTGTGAGCAATTTCGTGAGAAGTGTCCCATCTGGTTGCAGTTGTAGCAGACGACTGTCCTTATATCTCGGGGTGGAGGTCCCCCTCCTCTTCCGTATCCTCCTCTTTGCGGTCTTGGGACAAATGGTCTGTTGGGGTCTCCAACTTCGGCCACTCTTGCGCGAGTTCGATCAGCTGATGTGTCCATTGCGTTTGGATCGTATCTGGGCGGAGGTGGTCCTCGTGGTGGTCCCCAGTTCGGGGGTTGCGGTCTCCATCGGGGTTGTGCTGATGATGGTGGTGTTTTCGTTTTGAAGTTGTCGAGGCGCGCTTTCATGTGAATATATTGCTTTTGCCTTCTTAATGCGCATCTCTTCCAGTCTTCGAACGTGTGCGGCTCGTCTAGTTTGTATACTTTCATAAATAGAGCTCGTGGTAGCCCCGCGGTTGTTACGTTCGGCCCTCCGGAACGCGCCACTACGCCACCACGTGACCAAGAAAACTCGTCGCCAGTGCAGTTCGTTGCCTGGAGTCCTGCAAAAGACCCTTTGGACGCTGAAGCGCAAGCAGCCGAAGAAGCCGAGGCTAGGGAACGCCTCTGGAAGTTCCATCAAAGTCGCGCTCTGCACCTGCGCGCAGCTATACTGGCTACCCAGTATATGTTCCCACAAGATCCACCCCAAAGACCGGAAGATTAGCGCCGGATGACGTCATTGCCCGTCACGTGACCCTGGCACGTGACCTGGCCTAGAACGCACCAGAAGAGTCCAGATGAGCTTGTGCCTGGATTAGAACGTGTGTTATCGATTGTGCCTGGTTTGTGATCCGTTACTGTATTTGTCTTGACTTTTCCCGTGCCTCGTCCCTGTGGCTTGATGCGCCCATGGACTGTATGTTTCAGCCACCATCAGTGGCGTTGGACATGTGTTTTCCGCAGTTCCGCAGTTTCCGCAGCATTCATGTGACAGTTGTATTAGGGTTTCAGCTGAGTTCCAATAGCTCCCCTCACGAGTATAAGTAGCACGTAGAAGCGACCTTAGACGGTAGCTTTGACTTCTTGTATAGTCCGTACAACCTAGTCCGAGTAGTTCCCCAGTCCCCTCTGCTCTCAATCCACCTCCCCTTCTTGTTGCCCTACGTGCCCTCGGAGTTAGTCCAGCATCACAGCGGCGTCCGTACCCTACGCAGACCTCGGAGTTGCCCCTCTGCTATAGCGGTGTTCCTCCCCTCTGTCCCATACATCACGTGACCGATTGATTGAGCGTGCTAGCTCAGCATACAAGAGCGAAGTCATTCCTTTCCTTTATCTTTTCGTTGCTGTCCGAATCCTCCAGATCGTCCGCTTCGGACTTATCCTCGAAGACCAAGAACGACAACAGACGCTAGCTCAAGCGACAGAACGAGAGCGAGTCAACACCTAGGTCGTTAGGAATCCCTTGAAAGCCGGTCGAGTGCGATCTCCCGAAGTGCGCCCTACGGAGCGTAACAGCGGTGAACCGGTCGATGGTTTGTCGGTCGTTCAGGTTATAGTGAGCTTTTCTCGCTAGTTGCTCAAATCGTACCACGTACGCGTCAATGTCTTCTCCGGTCATTTTGACCCCCTTTTGTAGTTCGGCTTGTGCTTGTTCTTCCTCGAGAATGTTCGAAAATCGCTTGGCGAATTCCGCTGCTACATGGTTCCATAGAGTCTGGGAGTATTGACTTACTCCACGTCGTACTTCCCTGTTTAGCCACTCCAAAATGTTCAGCGTCCACTCGCTGACGTTGACTCCTTTCACGTATCCCAAAAATAGAAGGGATCGTCGATATTCATTTTGCATGATGGGGGCGTCCAGATTCATCCCCCAGTATACATGCCATTGTGTCAGGAAGGCTTCGTATTTAGTGCGGTCCCCGTCAAAAACTGTCGGAGGTTCACCTGATAGTCTATCTGATCCGTGACCTCCTCTTATCGGGGCGTCTCCTCCTGTCGGTCCTGGCGGTCCTGGTGGTCCTCCTCCCGGTGGCCTTCCTCCTCCTGGGAATCCTCCCCCTGTTGGTCCTTGGCTCGGGAATCCGCCTGGTAATCCTCCGGGGGGTGGTGGTGGCCCCTCTGGTGGATCCGGGTGGTCTGGTCCTATTGCGCGAAAGAGTGCTGCGTCGTCTGCGGTCATCCTATGTCCAGTGTTTGGGTTGATAGGGTTGAGGATGGCTTCGGCTTCTTCCCTTATGCGTTGTACTTCTTCCATGGCTCGTGTTTCGGTTGCTGTGGCCATGGGACTCCGGATGTGAATTTCTTCTGGCGCTGTAATATGCAGTGACTCAGCTATGTGTGCTAGTAAACTTGAGTCGTCTCCTGTTCCCGGTCGTATTTCACTTTCTGTGGCCGTGTGTTCTTCTACTTGTTCTTCGTGACTCGATTCCGAGGGTGCGTGTTCCCTGGGTGCTTCTTCTTCTTCGTTACTACTGCTATCACCGTCTAGTGAACCCCAGTCGTCTCCGTGGAGCTCTCTGGAGTCGATGTCGCAGCGGTAGTGTCTTCCCGCTGGTCTGACGACGTCCCACCGGTTGTCTATTGGGTTCCACGTAATCTCCGTCCAGCAGAAGTTGGAGTAATTGAACTCAACTGGTCGGTACCTGATTGCTTCTCCTGGGAAGTCTACGAAGTAGCCGGTGTCTCCTCTGTATTCTCTCCACCTGGCTGCGCCTAGGAATCTTCGTGGTACTGATCGTTCTCCTCTAGTCTCGAGGTTGTAGGGTCGAAAGTTTCTCCACTGATCTCTTGTTGTGAACGCCACGATTGGGAATCTTGGTCTTAATGTAACGCTACCACAGCGCTCAGTTCGACTTGAACTCGGATGAGGGCGTTCACGACTTAGCTGGTTGCAGACACTCGCGCAGTGTCTCAATAATCCCGTAGAATACTACTAAGGCAATCCACAAGAGGCGCCCCAATAGTACTAAGGCAACTCCGACTTGGCGCGTCGACAGGGCCAGGGTCTTAGACTCGAAGGTCAAGACTTATAAGGGCGTCGTCCCTTTAGAGAGAAGAAAGGAAGACAAGGCTTCTTAGGCAGAAGGCGAGTAAGAGAGTGGTATTTTGAGAAGAAGACCAAGATGGCAATTCTTGGTCTTCGCAGCCCACTATATATACAGATTACAGAGGCAGCTTTAAAGCTCCTCTCAAGCGTGACGACTACTAGCGATAATAGCTCGAACCCTACTATCGCTGTACTAGTAATGAGTCATGTTAGCAATCACATGCTAACACGACGTGCTGACTGATCCACATGTCCATGACTAATTCCTACTTACTAACGTAGCCATAACCGTATAGTAAGAGTCCGAATTCACTTCCTTTCTCGTATCGTAAGTCCAAAGGTCCGTCCGCGACAATAGTGGGGTCAATGGGCTGAGGGTGGTGGACAGTAGGAGACAAGGAATGCATGCGCTGGGGGGAGTGGTCTGAGGAGGAAGAGACAGATGGGGTCTTGTCGAAGGAGCCTCTTTCCATGGCACGAGCAATGAGGCGTTCTACAGAGGAGGAGCGAGAGGGCATTGTGTTTGAGCGAGTGGGAAGTGTGGTGACTGTTTGTACAACTACTTCTTTTCGTTTTAACCATTTCTTTGCTCCCTCATTCCTGGGGTTGCGCTCAAAGTGTTCCTGAATAAGTTCTGGGGCATTGAGGTTCTTCTCCAGTTCCCAACTGTTGTGTGCATTGGAGTATCCCTTCCACTTGATCAGGAACTGTAATTGGTTCCTGTGGCGTCTTGTTTCTAGTATCTTTTCAATTTCCCACTCTTGTTCTCCTTCTATCAGATCTGGGGGAGGTTCCATAAAGCTTTTGCCATGTATGGATGTTTCTTTGTGTGGCATGAGAAGTGATGCATGGAATACTGGGTGGATCCTCCACTGATGGGGAAGTTTCAGGGCATATGTAGTAGCGGAGATTCTTTTTGTGACCTTGAAGGGTCCATATCTTTTTGGGGACAGTTTGAAACTGGGGTGCATTGTCTTCAAGTTCTTGGCATCAAGCCACACTGTATCCCCTTCAGTATATTGTTGGAAACAAGGGAAGTCTTTGTAGAGTGACTGGGCATGGGTGATTGCCACTTGTGCTGCTCTTCTGGCTTCTTGGATTTGTTCTAGCCTTTTTTGTGTTCCTGGGACTGTTGCTATTCTTTCTGGTTGGTGTATCCTTGGGATGTACCCCAGAATTAGTTCGTAGGGTGCTTTCTTTGTGGTTGCGCTTGGCCAGGAGTTGTGGGTGTATTGTGCTAGTGGTAGCAGCTCTGTCCAGTTGTCTTGTTGGTGGTTTATGAACATCCAGAGGTACTGTTCTAGCCACTGGTTTGTCCGTTCTGATTGTCCATCTGTTTGGGGGTGGTATGCGGTGCTTATGTTTTGTTCGATGTCAAGCACTTTGCATAGTTCTTTGATGAACTTTGCTGTGAATCTAGGGTCTCTATCAGATATGACCCTTCTTGGTAGGCCATAGTGTGGTAACACTGTCTTGGCATATAGTTTTGCTACTCCTTCTGCGTCAATTGTTTCATTGCATGGGATAAAGAAGGCAGCCTTAGAACAGTCATGATCCGTGATGGTGAGAATGGTGTCATGTCCTTCTGATTGTGGTAACTTTGTGATGAAGTCTAGAGCAATAGTTTCGAAGGGGAGGGCTTCTGGGTTTGTCTTAATGGGGAATATTGGGGGCTTCGGGTTTCCAGGGAAGTTCTTGTTTGCTTGGCAGGTGGCACACCCTTTTACATATGTGGATATGTCTTCTTTCATGTTTGGCCACCAGAAGTCTTGTGACACTATCCAAAGGGTCTTTGTTATTCCAGGGTGTCCTGTGGTCTTTGTGTCATGAAACAGGGAAATTACCCCCCTCTTTAGCGGTGTGTTGTCCACAACCACAAGTTTGTCACCTTTCCACCAGTACTTTCCATGTTTCACCAGTTGAAAGGGGGCAGCCCATTCGTCTAGAGTGGCAGGGTGGTCCAATTGGTGTGCCATGACACGATCATCTATCTGTATGGAGAGTACAGAGTTTGCAAAGATGGTTGGGGTTAAGACTGTTATATTGCTGTTGTCTTCTTCCCCTGTGTTGTGATCTGGGCATCTAGATAGGGCATCTGCATGGTTCTGGGCTCCAGGTTTGTGGTGGAGTTTGATGTGATAGTCCACCAGTCTGGGAATGTATCTTGCGACTCACCTGTTGATTTGGCAAGGGTGTCGGTAATATTCTAGGTTCTTGTGGTCCGTAAACACCGTGATTTTGTGGGGTGATCCCAGGAGTAGGTGTCTCCAGTGTTCCAGACCTTGGATGACCACTAAGAGTTCTCTATCATGGATGTCATAATTAAACTCCACTTCTGAGAAGGACTTTGAGAAGTAGCCTATTGCTTGGGGTTTGTTTCTGTCATCCTTCTGTGTGAGGATCGCTCCTGTGGCAAAAGCGGAGGCATCCACCTCTAGTTCAAAGGGTTTGTTCATGTCTGGTTGGCACAGGACTGGGTCTTCGCATACAAGTGCAATAAGGGTCTCTAGGGCCTCTTTCGCCTCTTCTGTCCATTTGAATGGGCCTTCCTTTGTTTTTATTGTGTCTGTGATAGGCCTTGCTAAGTGGGCGAAGTTGGGGATGAAGGGGCGCTGGTAGCTTAGTGTTCCTAGTATGCTTCTTGCTTGTTTGACTGATTTGATGTCTCTTGGCCATTCTTTTAGTCCCTCTACTTTCTTTGGGTCTATTTTGACGTTTGATCCATCTATGACAATTCCTAGGTAGTGGATCTTTCTTTGTTCAAATACACACTTGGACGCTTTGAGGAAATAGGATTCCTTTTCACATATTTCCAGGAACTTGTGGACAATCTGTCTGTGGCACGTGGTGTCTTCTTCTGTGGCTATTAAGACGTCGTCCATATAGACAAACAACTCTTTTGGGTACTTGTCCATGAGTGGTCGAAGTATTCTGCTCATTGTTCTTGCAAAGGTGGCTGGTGCATTTGTGAGGCCAAAGGTCATAACTCTGGGTATGAACAATCCTCTAGGTGTTTTGAAGGCCGCTTTCCATTGGTCTTCTTCCTTGATGTGGATGTTATGGTACCCCCACCTGATGTCGAACTTGGAGAACAGTGTCTTCCCATGTAGGTTTGTTAGGATATTGGATATGAGCGGCAGGGGGTAAGTGTCCTTTACTGTCCACGTATTTAGGGGTCTATAATCGAGGATGGGGCGCAGCCCTCCGTCTGTTTTCTTTCTGAAGAAGAAGGATGATGCATAGGGGGAGCTTCCTTCATAGATGTATCCTTTGGCTAGGTTTTCTTCTAGGTATGCTTTTAATGCTTCGGCTTCTTGTGGGGGGAGCAGGTATATTTTACAGTTGATTTTATTAGGTGCATCTGGGCACAGTGTGATGGGGTGATCTTCTTCTCTTTCTGGGGGGAAGTGTTGTTACGTTCGGCCCTCCGGAACGCGCCACTACGCCACCACGTGACCCATCCCCAGTGCAGTTCGTCGCCTGGGAACCCGCAAATCACCGACACCCGCTAGACGCGACCACGCAAGCAGCCGAAGAAGCCGAGGCAAGAGAACGCCTCTGGAAGTATCACGAGGAACGCGCGCTACACTTACGCGCAGCCATCCTGTCATCAAGATTTGTAACTCCCCAAGACCCACCTCAAGGTCCGGAAGATTAGCGCCGGATGACGTCATTGCCCGTCACGTGACCCTGGCATGTGACCTGGCCTAGACCGCACCAGAAGAGTCCAGATGAGCTTGTGCCTGGATTAGAACGTGTGTTATCGATTGTGCCTGGTTTGTGATCCGTTACTGTATTTGTCTTGATTTTCCCGTGTCTCGTCCCTGTGGCTTGATGCGCCCATGGACTGTATGTTTCAGCCACCATCAGTGGCGTTGGACATGTGTTCTCCGCAGTTCCGCAGTTTCCGCAGTACTCATGTGATAGTTGTATTAGGGTTTCAGCTGAGTTCCAATAGCTCCCCCTACGAGTATAAGTAGCACGTAGAAGCGACCTTAGACGGTAGCTTTGACTTCTTGTATAGTCCGTACAACCGAGTCCGAGTAGTTCCCCAGTCCTCTTTGCTCTCAATCCACCTCCTCTTCTCTCTGCCCTACGTGCCCTCGGAGTCTGTCCAGCATCACAGCGGCGTCCGTACCCTACGCAGACCTCGGAGTTTGTCCCTCTGCTACAGCGGTGTTCCCCTCTCCTTCTCTATCACGTGACCGATTGATCGAGCGTGCTAGCTCGGCATACACGAGCGAAGTCATTCCTTTCTTCTACCTTTTTGTTGCTATCCGAGTTCTCCAGATTGTCCGTTTCGGACTTATCATCGACGAGCAAGAACGGCAGCAAGCGCTAGCTCAAGCGACAGAACAAGAGCAAGTCAACAACTAGGTCGTTAGGAACCCCTGAATCCGGTCGAGTGCGATCTCCCGAAGTGCGCCCTACGGAGCGTAACAAGTGTTGTGCTTCTTCATCAGAGAATACTTTATGGTGGAGTTGGTATTCTTCTGGTATTTCCGTTTCTTTTACTGGGTCAAAGGTTGTGGTAGTTGTCACAATTTTTGCTTCTTGGTGTCGCTTTCTTCTAAAACAATATCCTCCAGTTAGGATAGTGACAGGTTCTCCTTTTAACTCTTGTTTCTTCCAGTCGAAGACTGGGTTTTCTTGTTCGAACCATGGGTAGCCGAATATCATTCTATCTTCTCCTAGACTGGTCACGAAAAATTGGAACGCAGTTTCCTTTTCTCCTCTTTTTATCCATAGTTGGCACTTTTCTGTTATGGTGCCATCTTTGTTTAGTGATCCATCTACGTTTCGGACTATCATTGGGGGTTGTAGGGGTGTGGTTCCTAGTCCTAGTTTCTGGATCAGGTTTCAGTCTATGAGGTTGTCTGTAGCTCCGCTGTCTAGGAGCACATTTACTTGAGCTTCTTTGTAGTATAGGCAAACAAGGACTTGGATTGTCATGGCACTATCGTGAACACTATACATTGAATCAGCCTTCCTATCAGCTCTCATAGGTCGGCATCGCAAAAATCCTGGTCAAGGGCATAGTAACATCTCTTTTCCTCTTCTGTCATGCCTTGAATGAGTGCATAGGCTTGTTGGACTTGTCCTCTGTTGTGGCAACTGACACTGATGATGTGCTCGCTTCTTGGGTGTAGGGGGGTGCTGTGTCTGCTTCTTGGGTGTCTGTGGTTCGGACTTTTGTCTGACTTGGGGTGTTTTGGCATTGGCAGTTTCTGGCCATGTGCCCTTGTTGTCTGCACTTGAAGCAGCATCCCTCCTTCATGAGTGTCTTCTTTTCTTCTTCAGTGAGTTTCTTAAAGGGTGTAGTGGTCATGGCATTGACATCCATGGCATTGGGGTCCCTTCTGGTTTGGTTTTGGTTCTGGCTTATGCTTTGTGTGGGGCCAGTGTTTCTAGTTCCTGGTCCTGACTTCAGGAGCTGCCATCATTGGTGTTCTGCTCTGGCAGCAGCTTGCCATTCGTCCATGGTGTTTGGTATGGTGGTCCTCATGAGGCAAGCACAATATGTGCCTGTTGGTAGGCCTCTTTTGAAGAACTCTATTGTTCCTGGTGCATTTCTGTCCCATCCTACTATTCCTGCAAGGTTTTCAAAGTTGAGGATGTAATTGTCTAGTGCTCCACCTTGCATCTTTAGGTTGATCAGCTTTTGGTAAGCTCTTTCTTTGTTCAGGGTGTCAGTCCAATCCCTGTCAAAGGTTCTGGTGAATCCGTCCCATAGGTCTTCACTGTCTTTGGTGAGGGTTTTGGTACGGTCTGCTAGTGCCACTTCCATGTTGTCTTCTGTTTGATTGACCCATAGTTGTACTCCAGGTCCCTTGAATAGTGTGAGGGCAAACAGGACTCATGAATAGGGTTGCTTGATGAGCTCATGTTCGCTATTTAACTTGATGTATTGTAGTAGTTCTCTTTTGAACTGGCTACTCTCTGTTCTGTTTCCGGTGAAGGCAGTAGGCGCTACTCCTTTGAGTCCTCCACTGGCACTGGTGTGTGGGGCGGCTGGGGTGGTTGTTGTGGACATGGTGGGTGCTGTTTGATCATTGTTGGGGTTCTGTGGTGGTTGGACTGGTGAAGGTACTCTGATGGGTGGTATTGGGGTTGGGAACGCTTCTGGTTGATCTGGTTCTAGTGGGGATGGTTCTATCCAGATGGGGATGGTTCTATCCAGATGGGGATGGTGGGGCTGGCATGAGACGAAGCTTGTGGAGGTATGATGAGGGTGAGGTGGTTGTTAGAGGAGTGGGAGGATACTGAGTTTTGGTCTTCTTCATCTGAGCTTTCTGGTTGGCTCTGTTGGAGTCTGTATGTTCCTCTAGAGCTTCCTGCTGTAGGTGTGTCTGGGTTTTGTTCATCTGTTTCATTCCACCAGCTGAGTCCTTCAGTGTATCTTTGTGGGGTGACACTTGAGGTTGATGTGTGGTATGCGTTTCGGAAGTATCTGAGGATGTACCAATTGTTGTTGATGAACTCTACTGGTTGGAGTTTATTTCGTACAAGGCACTTGTAGCAAGGTGGTTGGTCTGGTTCTATGGTCCAGTGAGCTCCTTTTCCTAGTTGGCTGCTTTTAATGTGGTGTGGGAGGTCGTCTTGGGTTCTGGTTTGGACTGGGGTCCAGTTGTTGTCTGGTTCGAGGGTGACACTGATACTAGCCACGATTGTGGTCTGTTTCTGGGTTTTGTTTTGTGTGGGGAGTTGCTGAAGCGGCCTCTTGTGTCAGAGAGGATCCGTCGCCTGGTTTGTTGTTCTGGGGGTTCTGTGGTTGTTCTGGGCATTGGCTGATGCATCCTCTTGGATCATCGCTCACCCTACTGTGAGGTAGTGGTGTCCCTGGTGTGTCGGGGGTTGTAGACTTGGCTTATGTTACGTCCTAGCAGGGACATAGGTTCAAGGGGTTCAATATCACACAAGTATCAAGCAAAGATGTCTATTGTCTTATTGCTATGAAATACAAGTGGTCTGGGGTGTGGCACAATATGTGCCACTACTCTGTAGTTAGGGCTCCTCGCCCAAAGTGTCTGACACTTCTCTATACTCAGTCTTGCGAGTACACAGAGTCTAACAGGTGTGATGCGTTGATGTAGTTCAACTGCAAAGACTTCAAGGGTGTCCAGGTTAGGGACAGAGGTAGGGGATGCACAAGAAGAGGGGAAAGGTTGAATCACACCAAAGAATGAAGGCAAGGTTGCTAGATTGCAAACAAAGCCAAGCCTGGCTTCCTACAGTGTAAAGTACAGCTTTAAATAGGACGAGGTTCCAAACAACATGAACACAAGTCCATACAGAAGTAAAGAACCAAAACAAGGTAAGGCACTGATGTAGAAGTGGAGTCTAGGGTGGCTAACATTGATAGCCCCTTTGGTAACAAAATAAAAGACAAATGGAGCGAAGTGAAACAGGATAACAAAAGTCACACACACAGAGAAAGTCCAAAGCATCAGATCATAACATTAAGGATGGCTTCAGCTTCTTCCCTGATACGTTGTACTTCTTCCATGGTCTGGACTTCTGTGGCCATGGGGCTTCTTATGTGAATCTCTTCTGGGACTGTGATGTGTAGGGACTCAGCTATGTGGGCTAACAGGCTCGAATCGTCCCCTGTTCCTGGTTGTACTTCGCTTTCTGTTGCGGTATGTTCATCCGCCTGTTCTTCGTGGCTGGACTCAGATCGTGCTTGTTCTCTAGGTTGTTCTTCTTCATTTTTGCTTTCACTGTCTCCATCTAGTGATCCCCAGTCCTCTCCCTGGAGTTCTCTTGAGTCAATGTCACAGCGGTAGTGTCTCCTGGCTGGTTGGACAACGTCCCACCGGTTATCTACGGGGTTCCACATAATCTCTGTCCAACAGAAGTTTGAGTAGTTGAACTCAACTGGTTGGTATCTGACGGGTTCTGCTGGGAAGTCGACGAAGTATCCGGTGTCTCCTCTATATTCTCTCCACCTTGCTGCACCTAGGAATCTTTGTGGTACTGATCGTTCTCCCCTTGATTCTAGGCTGTATGGCCGAAAGTTCCTCCACTGTTCCCTTGTGGTGAACGCCACGGTTGGTGATCTTGGTCTTAATGTAACGCTACCACAGTGTCAGTCTGACTAGGACTTAATGAAGGGTGTTCACGACTTAGCACAATTGGTATGACTGCTAAAGGGTCTCTAGTATCCCAAAGAATACGACCAAGGCAGTCCACACGACTCGAGCAGACAATACAAGAACAATGACAAGACATTGATGTGAATCTGCCAGTAGTCTTAGGCGCATAGGCCAAGACGAGTATAAGGGAAGAGTTTTGAGGCACGAAGGCCCAAAGAGACGAGTTAAGGAAGTGGTATTTCAAAGAAGACCAAGATGGAGTTTCTTGGTCTTCAAGGGCCACTATTTATACATGTAAGAGGTAGCTTTAAAGCCCCTCTATGAAGTCCGATATCCAGTAGTGTATGTAGCTCGAACCCTACTACGACTGTACTAGTAATGAGTCACGATAACAATCATGTGCTACCGCGATGCTGACTGATTCTAAGTCCATGACTAATTTCTACTTACTACCGTAGTCATAACCGTATAGTAAGTGTCCTATTCGTCGATCTGTAACAATAAAGCTTGTGGTAGTCCTGCCATGAATCAATCGATGGTTTGTCAGTCATTAAGATTGTAGTGAGCTTTTCTTGCTAGGCGTTCGAACTGTACCACATATGCGTCAATGTCTTCCCCCGTCATTTTGATCCCTTTTTGAAGTTCAGCTTGGGCCTGTTCTTCCTCCAATGTGTTTGCGAATTGTCTCACGAATTCAGTGGTGATGTGATTCCAGAGGGCTTGTGAATATTGGCTAATCCCTCTGCATACTTCTTGATTTAGCCATTCAAGCATGGTCAGCGTCCATTCGCTGACATTCATTCCTTTGACATATACCAAGAATAGGAGGGATCTTCTGTAGTTGTTTTGCATTATGGGGGCCTCCAGGTTCATCCCCCAGTATACGTGCCTGTTACGCTCCGTAGGGTGCACCTTTGGGAGATCTCACTCGACCGGTCTTCAGGGGTTCCTAACGGCCTTGTTGACCTGCTCTTGTTCTGTCGCTTGAGCTAGCGCTTGCTGTCGGTTGTACTCGTCGATAAGGAGTCCAAAACGGACGATCTGGAGGACTCAGATAGCAACGAAAAGATAGAAGAAATGAATGACTCGCTCCTTATAAGCTGAGCTGGCTTGACGCTCAATCAATCACATGACGAGGGGAGGGGGACACCACGTATACAACTGGGCAAACTCCAAGGGCTGCAAGGGTACGAACGCCGCTGTGATGCTGGACTAACTCCAAGGGCACGTAGGGCAAAGAGAAGAGGATGGAGATTGAGAGCAAAGGGGACTGGGGATTACTCGGACTAGGTTGTACGGAAGATACAAGAAGTCAAAGCTACCGTCTAAGGTCGCTTCTACGTGCTACTTATACTCATGAGGGGAGCTATTGGAACTCAGCTGAAACCCTAATACAACAGTCCTAGGAATACTGCGGAAACTGCGGAGCTGCGGAAAACACATGTCTAACGCCACTGATGGTGGCTGAAACATACAGTCCATGGGCGCATCAAGCCACAGGGGCAAGGCACGGGAAAGTCAAGACAAATACAGTAACGGATCACAAACCAGGCACAATCGATAACACACATTTCAATCCAGGCACAAGCTCATCTGGACTCTTCTGGTGTGGTCTAGGCCAGGTCACATGCCAGGGTCACGTGACGGGCAATGACGTCATCCAGCGCTAATCTTCCAGACCTTGAGGTGGGTCTTGTGGAATCGCAAATCTTGACGATAAGATGGCAGCTCGTAGGTGTAGCGCGCGGTCTTGGTGGAACTTCCAGAGGCGTTCCCTAGCCTCAGCTTCTTTGGCGGCCATAGCATCGGCATCGAGGGCGTGTCAGGGGTTTATGGGGTTCCAAGCGACGAATTGTACCAGAGATGAGTCACGTGGTGGCGTATCGGGGCTTGTCGGAGGGCCAAATGTAACAGTGCCATTGCATTAGGAAGGCTTCGTATTTAGTTCTATCGCCATCAAATACAGTCAGTGGCTCACCAGACAGTCTGTCTGATCCATGTCCTCCCCCTGCTGCTAGCCCTGGAGGGAATCCCCCTGGTCCTCCTGGTCCGCCAGCAGGTGGTCCTCCCAGGAACCCTCCTCCAATGGGTCCTGGACCTGGGAATCCTCCTGGTAGTCCTCTGTCATGAACCTGGAAACTTGTTCATGACTCAGGCATTCAAGACCGTTCCGGACCGGCCCGGTCTTATGTAATCACCTTCCTTATTAGGAAATCTGGAAGCGGAGTTCGAATTTCATACTCCGATAATCATGTGATTGATCACATAATCAAGCCTCTGTTTATCCACCATGTGACGCACCACGTGCAGAGCACCCCCCTGAGGACTATGGAAGAGTCATTCCCATTTGTCAAGATCCACCCCACGATTTGGAGCAAATTGTACCATATCTGAGGAATTATCCCATTGGTCGATAGAGAAGACACATCACCAACACGTCACCAACTGCAGCGCAGTCATGCCACTTTCACAGATTTATCCTATTGGACTGCGGAGCAGTCACATCATTATCGCATCATATTGACTGCGGATTGCGTCATATCGCACCATCGACTGTGGAAGAGTCGTACCACCCTATGCATTATTCTGATTGGACTGTGGATCTATCGTACGATCCCATTACTTATTGCGATTGGATGCTATTATTAGAAGTACTTGGATATTCCCTGTGCAGTTTCTGCAGCACCCGTGGAAAGGCCCTAAGCCTGCCCTAAAACACCTATGCACAGACCATGTCCCTAGGTATATAAGGCCTGCGAATTCCATGGATCAGTCCTCAGACTGTCCACTTTGTACTCCTCTCAAAGTCTGACAACTCTCCTGCCTGCCTCTCACCTCCTGTGCCCCTTCAGTCATTGGACAAAGCCCCTTTGACAAGCGCCACTACCCCTCAGCTGAGCGCTGAGTTCTGTCAACAGTGCCCCTTCAGTGAGTGGACGTAGCCCCTCTCACAAGCGCCACTATCCCTTGGCTGAGCACCAAGTTCTGTAGGTCAAGCAAGCAGCCCTTCCCCCAGTCCCCTTTCCCTACTGTTATCCAACACTATCACCCCCAGCTCTACCAACCCCCTTGTCAGACTGAATGTATTTGTCGAGTGGCAGTACGTTCTTCACATCCTCCTGGTGGAGGCAGTGGTCCTGTAGGCGGGTCCAGTTGATCTGGTCCTATGGCACAGAAGATGGCAGCGTCATCGGCCATCATTCGATGTCCTGTCTCAGGGTTGATGGGGCAGAGGATTGCTTCTGCTTCCTCTCATATGCGTTGTACTTCTTCTATGGCTTGTGCTTCTATTTGGGTGGTGGTTGCCATAGCTGGGGATTGAATGTGGATTTCTTCTGGGACTGTGATGTGTAAGGACTCAGCTATGTGGGCTAGCTGTCACGGACGCATTCATTTTCGCCTTTTGTGGATCACGTGACCTGCCATCACATTCTCCAGTTAGTCACGTGAAATACTGTGCACTTTTCATCATGTGACCATGGGAAAGTATGCCCATATACGGGACATCCCTTTATGGTCACATTCTATATATGGACAGACTCTCTGATTGGTAGATAAGGATAGAACCTTCTAGTACGCTCTAGATTATGCTTAGTGTTACGTTTCAGTTTCAGACTGCCCGGCCCGGTTTCGGACTCTGACGTATTCGCGATGACTCAGTATGTCAGTAGTAATGTGTCATGGACTTCGGATCTCGTTGCCTCGTGTTTGGATGACTGATGATCGCTATTGTTGTACATGACGGTGATTACTATGCTGACTGATGACTTCTATTGTTGTATGTGATTCGGATTACGATGACGACTGCGCATTCTATTATTAGTTTACGCTACTTACGCTATTGGCTATGTACAAGTTTGAGCGGAGCCAGAACTGACTCCCTTATGTGTATTTAAGCTCGTAGTACTACGGACCAGGATCCCCATCTTGGTCTTCTTCCAATACCACCTTCTAACTCGTCTCTTGTGCTAAGGGTCTGCAAGACCCTTAAGTGAACTAGCTCCAGCATATCCCTTTGAGACCAAGAGAGATCCCCGTGACCTTACTCCCCAGTTCCCTTGTGAATGGTGGATACTCCGACCGTGACTTACCTGCCTGAAACCACGTGTCATCTCATCTTCGAATATCTCAACTCTCGCGTCGCTCGACCCTACAAGTGCTATTACATTGTTGACAGCCCCCATTGGAGGTACATTTGTAAAGTCCCTGCACCTCCCCCGAACGTGCCACTTGACCTCCCTCTCTACACTTATTGCGACCACCTCGGAGCCTATCAGCGTCATCCCACAGTCTTCCCCAACAGCCCCAACAACCACCATTATCGTTCAGAAGGGAACCCACATTACACCGACACCTAAGTCAGGCCAACATCCATGGTAGACGTGACACTTAGTAGGCATGTATTACGTGCTGTATTAGGTTTTACTCAGCGACATGTCATATGTAGTCAGCCTTGATGACAGTGCATCAGTCAGCACTAAAGATAAGGCTATTAATAGACACAACGCGTCAGCTCTTTAGTCATAGATGATTACTTTACACTTAGTAACAGTGTTCAAGCTCCAACTTAACTGCAGCCACAGTAGATACTTAAGCTTGCCTGTAGCATCCTGAGTGGAACCAACTTGTCCTCTTGGTTCTCCACTCAGGTGTGCATTCATTGTACTTCCTTACCTCTGTCCAATCTAACTTGTCCTCTTGGTTCTCCACTCAGCCTGCCTTTGTGTGACACCATGTCTTTGACCTTGTATAAAGGTCGTACGCTGACGCACGCTCCACATTGACTGTAGGTTCTAGCGTGTGATTTATCTCCGCACCGGCGTTGAGTCTTCGCCCTTGACAGTTCATCTTCACTTCACTTGGCCTGGCGTAGTGTTAAGTCATACCACTACACTAGCAAGCTAGAGTTGTCTCCTGTTCCTGGGTGTATTTCGCTTTCTGTTGCTGTATGTTCTTTGACTGGTTCTTTGTGGCTAGATTCTGAGCGAGTGTGGTCACAATGCTGTTCTTCCTCTCCTTCTGATTCGTCTGAACTACTGTCTCCGTCAAGGGGTCCCCAGTCGTCTCCTTGGAGTTCTCAAGAGTCTATGTCACACCAGTAGTGCCTTCCTGCTGGTCTGACAATGTCCCACCAATTGTCTACAGGATTCCACATAACCTCTGTCCAACAGTAATTGGTGTAGTTGAACTCAACTGGTTGGTATTGGACAGCTTCTGTTGGGAAGTCGACAAAGTACCCTGTGTCTCCTCGATATTCCCTCCAATGGGCTGCTCCGAGGAATCTTCATGGTACTGCTTGTTCTCCTCTTGTATCTAGGCTGTAAGGTCAAAAGTTTCTCCACTGTTCTCTAGTGGTGAACACCACAATGGAGATCTTGGTCTTAATGTTACGCTACCACAGCATTTAGTCCAACTTGGACTCATATGACAGACATTCACAACTTAGTGTAGATAGTGGAGACGTTCGTATGTCCTTATGATCCCTTGAAAGACCACTAAGGCAATCCACAAGGCCCTAGCCAACAGGACCAAGGTGATGATGACTTGACAAGGCGATATGACTGGTCTTTAGACATGAAGGTCAAGGAAACAATGACAGAGGCAACTAGAGGCTCAAAGGCCCAAGAGACAAGTTAAGGTGGTATATAGAAGAAGACCAAGATGGTGTTCTTGGTCTTCTCAAGCCACTATTTATACATGTGAGAGGTAGCTTTAAAGCTCCTCTATGAAGTCCGAAATCCTCTAGCGTAAGTAGCTCGAACCCTACTACAGCTATCCTAGGAATGAGTCATAGTAACTATCACATGTTACTACGACCGCTGACCGATGATAAGTCCATGACTAATTACTGCTTACTATCATAGTTCATAACCATATAGTAAGAGAGAATTCTTCGTCCGTTACAGGTTAGATCTGAAGTCCATGACACATTACTACTGACACATCGGGTCATCACGAACACATCAGAGTCCACAACCAGTCAGTCCTAGAACGAAATGTAACACACAGACCATTATTAGCTAAGCGTCCTGTATATAAGGACTGCTGTTTTTGCCCATACACTTCAGAGTTCCTTCTACCTCTGAAGTGTAAGTTCCCTTTCTACTAAGCCTATTTACCTTAGCTGACATTAGTGTAGAACTTGTTTGTCATTAGGTGTGTAGCACTGCTATAGAGTTCCTTCTACCTCTGAAGTAACTTGTTTGTCATTAGCTCCTTTGCTACTTATCTCTTGCTGTTAGTGCTGCCCACTCAACACCAGGCATGCAGGTTGCCCAGCCCAACACTTGGGAATATCCAGAGGAATGTAGAGAGTGGGTCAAAGTCAAAGGTGGTTGGGTTGTATGGGGCTGTGGTGATCACCTCAAACATGGCCAGCTATGTTGCCTTTTATGCAGGGTCCAGAGGGTGGACATGCATGAGCCTGTGGTGAAAGACTGTATCTCTGCAGGGTAAGAGGCATGTCAGAGGATGAGGCAGGAAGAGTAACAGAGGATGTACAGCTGCCCCACTGTCACAGGTACAAATTATGGATGGACTAGTACAATATGAGGTTGGAAGTGGATGCTTACTACATGGTTGTGACTACAGTAGTAAGTAGAAATTAGTCACAGACTTAGAATCAGTCAGCACACATCGTACTAGCATGTGATTGCTAGTATGACTCATTACTAGGATAGCTATAGTAGGGTTCAAGCTACTTATGCTATTGACTTGGGATTTATAGGGGAGCTTTAAAGCTGCCTCTTTATGAGCGATTGACTAATCGCAGACTTCTCACGTGCCGGCGAGAATGGACCGCTCTACCACAACTCAACTTCAACCTCCGAAATCTCTACTTTTAAATATCGTTTTGTGTCTTTTCTATTATGTAACTTACTGTAGTAAATAACGCGTAAACAACGTGTTTCGTTTGGAATTGTGGAATGTGAGGGGATTGGAACGTGAGGGAAGGGGGACACATCCTCCTCCTCCTCCTCCCATGTACTCTTGTCTGTGACACTGTAACTTGAAGCTTGAAGACGCATGAGGCACAATCACAGACGGGACCGAGGTGGCGAGGACCAAGGAGGGCCTTAAGCGGCAAGACGACTTGTGGGGGGACTTTTGTAAGGTAGTCAAGATCACGTATTATTTCCCTATCCACCATCGCGAGACCGGGAGAGAATGTGTAAGGCGTTGGTCACCTATCTCCCCAAATATGATTGATCATATGTACAGTCATAGAACAGCCCTACAGTCTGGCAAGAACGCTGCCCCAGACGCGCGGACCGCAGCCCAGAACGCAGACGCACGTGCCCGGGTCGCTAGCATGACTGATGGTGCAGAGGCACCTCCCTCCCAACCCACCAAACGGCGCTGCAAACGCGCCAGTACCCCACCGCCACCCCCCTCTTCTGCGCCTGTGAGCTCAGTTTGCGTGGTACCCCAACGCTGCGTATTCTCAGGTCCCGTATCACGCGACATACCCAATGTACTTGCCTTATAGCTACTTCCCCCCTCCCAACCTTACTACCCCAGCACACAGTAGATTACACACACTAGAATACTGATTACACACTAGAATACCAACTTGTAAAAAAACGCGTACTTGTTTTGATTAGTTAATGTAATTCCTTTTTTGTGCTTTACTCAATCACCTGACTTGAACCAAAAAAGCATTCATGTTAATCAGTTTTATTAGCTAACTATTTGACTTTACTTCGAAGGAAAACGAAGTGTTGAAGCGGAGACTTAATTCGTGTTAGACGGGAAAGCAGACCGGCGTGTGGGAAGTCTGCGAAAAGTACGCAACTCTCTTTATGTGTATAAATAGTGGCTCTTGAAGACCAAGATATGCCATCTTGGTCTTCTTCAAATACCACTCTCTTGACTCATCTCTGGGCCTTTGCACCTCATCTCTCTAGAAGTCTTTCCCTTGACCTTCAAGTCTAAGGGGTCATCATATCTCGGTACCAGGCCTTCGTTGCCTTGGTCTTTCTCACAAGGGCCTTGTGGACTGCCCTTGTTGTATTCCAAGGAGTGTTAAGGACATACAAGTGTCTTTATGGCCCTTGCTAAGTTTGGAATGCCCTTTTTAGAGTCCAAGTTGGACTGACGCCATGGTAGCATAACACCCACTTTGGAGAAGAGATGCTCTTCTCTGAAGAAATTATTTCCCACTCCTTCATGTAGCCACTTCTCAACATTGGCATGGGAGACCTGTGGTATATGCAGTTCATAATTGGCCCTGGCACAGGGAGCATGTTGAAGACAGCAGTCATATGCAGGGGGGGGTCAGGAACAATGCTCAGGTTCTAAGTGTTAAAATCTTGCATTCAACCCCCTGTGGGCTCAATGTGAGCAGCCATGTCATTTACTGACTTGGTGAGTTCAAGAGTGGCAACGACCCTTGGCTAAGCAAAGTCGTGGGAAACCAAGTCACCAATCACCAATTAAGGCAGGGAGTCAAACCAGTAGGGAGAATCTGACAAGCTAGCACAATATGCATATGGCTGGCATTCTTCAAGGACTAGCTTAAAGGTTAGTCCTCTACCAATGTACAGTATTTATACAACTAAGGACTACTACAGGGTATTCGACTTGGTCAGAAGCTGAGAGTAATAGAAGAGGAAGCAATTGAGCAGGTAATGGAGCGTAGACTTGGTACAGAGACAGTCCGAGTTGCCGTGACGTGATCGTGACACTAAGATCTCCGAAACCACCCACCCAAACGCTGAACCGAGGCTGTGGCTATTGGGCTAAGCCAGGCCAGCAACTCACTAATAGCATTGCACTCTGGGCAGTGCGCGATTTTTATTGCATCTCCGCACTGTAACGGTCTAATCAGCTATCCCGGTTGAGGGAAATCGAGACAGTTTACGGACAGTACCAATTGCAAATGCGTGTCCACTTACGCAGCCGAAGAAACGCCTCCTGTGTTGTGCTGCAAGCAAAATACCGTCAATGATAATCCTTTCCATTGAATCAAAAAACTTACAGAAACCGGGTGCTTTTACGGTCAGGGGCTTGCATTCTCTATGTGTGAGACGTGTCGCCAGTGCGTTGTACTCCTCTACAATTTTGTCTCCCTTTTCACGACAGTTTTGCATAAACCACGCTCTCTCAGAGTTGAGTTGAGTTGTACCAGTAACCCGGTGGGTGCGAAGATATCTTGTCTCAAGTTTTTTCATCTCGAGACTAGCAGTATTCGCCTCTAACTGTGCCTCGGTGCTTAATTCATTTCGGCGATTGTCGTCGAGGAGTCCGCGTCGGAGTTGGAGTGTGTGTTGTGCCAGAATTTCGAAGCGGAACAGCTCCAGCTTTCCACGAAGGATATTCACCCCAGCCTGAGCCACCAAACGGGATACTGATGATTTTTTCGCGATCTTGAGAGCCTTCTTCGCATCATGAATGCAGGACTCGTAGATGAATGACACGAAGGACTGCCATAAACGCTCGTGGAGGCGAATGGCTTCATAACTGTAGAACCTATTAAGACCTTCGATACGGCTCTGCGCAATTTCCGCCAACGTGTATCGCAATTCGAAAGACAGGAAGAAGGCTTCGACTTGAAAGCGGGTACTGGCCTTGTGCGGGGGTTGGCCAATCTTCTTAATCGCTTCCATCATCGCTACGTGCCCGGGTGTATCAGATGCCCGTTCTGGATCGCTTGCTATCACGGAGAGTTCGAGGCTGTAGAGTGTCGCAAGCGCCGCGTCATACGCCTGCACGTAGGGTCCACGGGTCCTTGCAACACGGACAATCTTCCTGTATAGCGTGAGGAGGTCATGGACGACGTTGTTCCATGCACTTCCCTCCTGTACAGAAAGCCCATGAACGTTCGTCATGCTTGCCCGGGAGATTTCATCATGAGAAAGCGGCGAAGACTCCGGGCCAAATCGAGTCCTGCGATGCGCAGAGAGGGTATCGAAGTCTGCCGCATGGGACGGTGAATAGACGGCGATTGACTGTGCTTTGCTCTTCACGTTGTCGAGTCTT
Source organism: Lactarius vividus (assembly GCA_021527035.1). Classification (NCBI taxonomy): domain Eukaryota; kingdom Fungi; phylum Basidiomycota; class Agaricomycetes; order Russulales; family Russulaceae; genus Lactarius; species Lactarius vividus. Next base: position 51,313 of record JAKELG010000164.1, on the reverse strand, counting down.
CTCAAAAAGCTTTCGATTTCGGACCCAGCTTCCTCTAGGGTGGACGACAGTGTGCTCTCCACATTCCGTTCGAGGATATCGATATTCGCTTTCTTTGTAATGCGGCCATATCGAAGGGCAGTAATGGGTCTCCGGCAGGTGGGGCAGGAAGGAGGCGTTTGGAAGTCTACCGGTGGTGCCTTCGTGGTCGTGAAAGCGCCCATGGCATCCGACCCGTAGTATTTCGACATGTTACAGTGGCCGTCCAGCGTTCCAACAGTGAAAATGTGTCCACATTCCAATCTGATCAGGCGCTCTGAGATGTCGTCCGAGCTAAGATCGATCTCGTCCAGACGCCTCTGCATGACGAAATCGACGATGTCGACTTTACGCTCGTCCGGGAGGCATACAATGCACGTCTGCTGTTTGCAAGGTTCTCCGCAGACTATGAAACATAGTATAAGACCCAGCCCAAGCACAAATCGCAAAAAAGGAAAATACGTACTCGAGGGACACCTATGACCACATTCCAGCCGCCATTCGCAAGCCTTGTCACAGGGCAAGCGAGAACATATCTGTCGATCGCAGATTAGTGTCGAGTGAGGAAGTCCTTATCCATGAAATCTCACCGAACCGCATACCACCGGACATGAGTGGTGGCGACAGCGCCATTGACATGGCTCCATACACGGTGAACAAGGCTCCCAGCATTCCTTTTGGCATTTCTGGTGGCCACACTGCCGCCGGCATGATTGGGCACACTTTGGATTGCACGAGTGATCTGAAGAACAAACGAGGCCACACAAATGTTGGCACTTGAGCGTTCGTTCGCAGGGATGACTCCTGTGATGCGTGCGAACAGGAGGAATAGCACGCGTACGCGTGGCTGCTCTATGACGCGTAACCTCCTGGCACTCGTGACATCGAGATTTACACGTCCGACCGCAGCACGCGGTGTGGCCTCCACAAATTTCCTTGCATACGAGGTTAGAGGGGTCCCCGCTACAAGTAATGTTGACGCGATGTTCGCAGCCTGGTAAACGCTTCGACACCCAAACGAAGCATTTGATCGTCTCCAAATTCTCGAGTTTATGACTAGAGTATGCGTTAAATGGGACAAGGGTAAATCCGGAAGGCACTTGCCAAGGAACGGATTCCACAACGTGTCCACATGGAAGCCTAACGTTGTACATGAGGGACATGCAGTTCCCGCAATCTTCAGAGCATAGCTTCGGGCACGGATGAGCCCTGGGACAGCGGCCTCCGCAAATTTCCTTGCATACGAGGTTGGAGGGGTCTCCGCTACAAGCAATGGTGACGCGATGTTCGCAGTATGGTAGACGCTTCGACACCGGAACGAAGCATTTGATCGTCTCCAAATTCTCGAGTTTATGGCTAGAGTATGTGTTAAACGGGACAAGGGCAAATCCGGAAGGCACTTGCCAAGGAACGGATTCCACAACGTGTCCACATGGAAGCCTAACGTTGTTCATGAGGGACATGCAATTCCCGCAATCTTCAGAGCATAGCTTCGGGCACGGATGAGCCCTAGGACAAAGGACTCCGCAAATTTCCTTGCATACGAGATTGGAGGGGTCCCCGCTACAAGTAATAGTGACGCGATGTTCGCAGCCTGGTAGACGCTTCGACACCGGAAAGGAACATTTGATCGTCTCCAAATTCTCGAGTTTATGACTAGAGTATGTGTCAAATGGTATCCGGAAAGGAAAATCCGGAAGGCACTTGCCAAGGAATAGATTTTACAATGTGTCCACATGGAAGCCTCACGTCATACATGGGGAACAGTGCAGTTCCCGCAATCGTCAGAGCATAGCTTCGGGCAAGGATGAGCCCTAGGACAGGTAACCCTGATACATGGCTGTTTGCATTTCGTTCTTCTGTGATAGTCTTCGTCGGTGTGGCACTGGAACGCTACGGTTAGTGGACGTATAATGTGGATGGAAATAATATACTATTGAGGAACACACGTGTCCACACAACAGACGAGACTCGCAAGGTCGGAGACAGCCGCCTTTAGGAGCGTGCGTAGGTAATTGCCCCGGCTTAGAGATCAGTCGTCTTGCCTGGGGGTGACGTGGGCAAACGATTGGGAAGCCGTAATAAATTTGATCTTCTTTTTCCATCTCTTCCAAGACGGTCCTCCATGTCTCGCTCTTCCTGAGGTTCGAAGCATTTCCAAGGATGTAAAGGCCGTGCTTCGCTCGGGATAAAGCAACGTTTATCCTATTGGAGCTCTGGGGAGATTCAAAAGCCATCAACTTTAAATCAGCGAAAGTATCAGGCTACGTACTTTCAGAAAGCCAATCGAGGCATTGCCTTCCTCAAACGTGCCGGAATTTCTAACCAACGAGATTATCACGATCTTGGCCTCCTGGCCTTGGAAGGTATCTAGTGTTCCGATGCGGATCTTTAGACACGATTAGAAGTGTGATTAATTAGAAGTCCAACGGCGGTACCCACGCGGTGAGCAACTTGAACCTGAGCAAGCCCCATGTCATCATCGCCTGCGAGCCCCGTGCGCTCCAGCTGCTCTTCGTCACGTTCATCCACACTAACCGCAATCTTGAGATCTTTCAGAGCTGCGCGGACTTTTTGCAGTTGGCCGAGGTAAGCACAGAGGACGGCTATGTCTCCAGCACCGTCGTAGGGACCCTGCTTAAGTAAATATAATACAAGGTCACGTATCATGGCAACCTGATCAAATAAATGAGCTTTGAAGGCTGGGGTGTATTGGTATAATACGCTGACGTACCTCGAACATGTTGTGTTTCGACACGGAGTCATCTTCAGAGCTCTCCGGATTGTTGTGTGAAAAGAAGACGACGTTCTTCTCCATGCCATGCACGGCGGGATAATCCCGGACAACTTCATTGTCCTCGAGATTGGGGTATAGAATTGTCCTGCATGAGCGCGTGAAACCGCGACTCTATCTGTCTACGAGAGGGAACTGCGTACCGTACGAAATGGGAAATGCTGGGCCGCATTCTCCGCTGCACGTTAATCTGCGACATACTCATTCCCTCCTCAGAAAGTCGCTCCATGAGCGATCTATCGAACTTGAATAGCTCCCCCCCGGACGTGCTATCCATAGACAAGGCTTTCGGGGGTACATTTGTTTCAGACGAGGGACGCGAGTGACCAGTGACCCACCAAAAGTCGCCAAATTTGGGCGTAATTGTTTCGGGTCCCCTATACAGATAAGGTGTTCGACTGGTTTTTAGGGCGATATGATCAGTGTGAATACGCGGAGTATGCATGCTATAGACAGATACCTGAGGGAACAAGAGAGGCCAGAATGTGCGCTTCAAGGACTTGACCGGCTTCCTCAACCATGAGAACCTTCGGCCCAACGCTCTACGTTGCTCCGTTAACATCGGGCGTGGTGTACAGTCATTCTGGACTAACCGTGAGCAGAGAGACGAGGCTTGCCGCGCCTACCATTCGGACATCATCAGATCGTCGCATTCTCCATTGTTATGTTGGTGAATACTTACCGGTTGTAGTGCAGGCAATCAGGTCGGTACGGCTGAGTAATCTACGTCGGGCCTGCCCACGACCTTAATACAATTGACGGCATGAGTCACCAAATTGACTTACTTCATCCCGTATGTCCTCGTAGGCTTTGCAAGCGTCCTTGTATTGTGTTCTTTGGCGGTCGAAGTCGGATAGAAACGAATCGTAAGCCTCTTCTCGCATCTCATCCTCCCATGATTCTGCAAGGCGCTGTCGTTCGCGGATTGACATCGACCAGACGTTAAAGAAACCTGTCAGTTGTTGGACGGAGCGACTTCCGACGGGGACGAGCGGAATCCGGCCCTCAAAACCTTGTTCGTTAAAGAACGCTGTTCGTAGATCCGGGTCAGTTCTTTCCTCGCCTGTAGCTCTATTCGAAAGGGATGGAGGAGGCTGGATGAATTCAATATCTCGACCATACTTCCAAAATCCATAAACCCCTGAAATTTCGGCGTCTTGGAGGGCCTTCTTTCCCTTCGAAACTTGGGTCCATTCACCATTCATTATTTCGTCCTCCACGGCGCGCCGCAGGAGCTCCGCAATCCAAAACGGGGGTCCTCTGAAGAAATCAGCGTGTTGAGGATAATGGGAATCGAGAAATGTCTCGGTGTCTTTCAAAGTTAGCGCGGGAAGTTGTATCCGATTCATGATGTGTGTCATCTCCTCTTCTACTCGCTTCATGGCAGCATATTCGCGTCCCATGGGTCGACTGAGCTCCCCACGTCCTGAGAGTTGTTCCAGCTTGTAAAGGCTGTGCTGCTCAATGCGTGCGTCGGTCGTTCTGGACCCAAGGCGTACGAATTGTTCCGTAATGTTGGCGTCGAGAACCGACGTGAGCATATTATCAAGTGCGTGGTTTGTGAATGCAATGAGAACTTAAATCGTGTGAGAGCGATCATCGCATAGACGACCCCACTCACCTATTGGTCTGATTTTACTAGCGAAGAGAACTCGAAGGATTTCCTTCCCCGTGAAACTCTGAGACCTATATCAGAACAAATAAAATGGTGCCGAAGTTCACTGCACCTTTCCCGTTCCGGGAGGGCTAACAACTCGGTAATCAGAGGTGTGTTTGGCAGGGAGATCGAGAGCGTACCCTTGAATTAGAGAGACTCCTCGCGTGAGAGTACCAACGACCGCATCAACCTGAGATGGAATCCAAATTAGCTCGAACGGGTCAGCTGCTGACGCGCGACTGCTACAGACGTCGGATTATTCACGTCGACACTCGAAATGTGTTCTCCCGGTCGAGCCAAGCATTGGAGATTATACCTGAACGACGGAACACGCGCATATCGCGGGGGTACAACCGGCATGGAGGCGAGATTTCCAGTGTATGATATGAGAGCGGAGAAGGGGATGGAAGTGGGTTCGACGTCCTTGAGAGTTCGAAGGAACGGGTGGAGAGCCTCAAACATTATTTGGTTGTCTATCAGGACGGCAAATGTCGACTTGTCAAGAGAAATTGGCTGACGACGCAAGGCCATAAGTTCGATTTCGGCATCAAAAAACGAAACCCGAAGCTGGATTGTCTCTTCATTGGTCTTGGCGAATTCCGCAATATCCGCACCACTAGTGGCGGTAGTTCCGAGGAACACCCGGAATTGGCCAGGAGAAATAAGGGCAAGAGCGACCAGACTTCCTTGTTGCAACCGCTTAGAATGTTCCCAATATTCAGCTCTCTTTTTTCCATTTTTATCTCGAGGAGCGCCAGGAGGAGAGTCAAGTGTAAGGCCGACGGTGAAAGCACGGCGTTCGGCCCGTAAAGGTGCAAAACAAGCACCAGTGTAGAGTTGAAAGTATACCGAATTAACGCCAGAGGTCGAATAAGCGCCGCCTTTAGACGAGAGCAACTTTTCCAGTAGCGTAAGAGTCTTTCGAGTCTTGAGACCAGTCCCTGGCGCCCAGATAATCTCGAGGTCGCTCTTAATCTGCCCAACTGATTGCCGAATAGAGGAACTTCGAGGCAACATAATCAACATAAAGCGATGACGGACAAACAACAGAAACGATCACGCACACCAGCTCTTCCCTCAATAATCGAAACTGTATGTCGAGGTGCCGTTCCATCGAATTTTTGGGTAAATGGTGTGGCGCCAAAGGAAGGAACACCGGAAGATAAGGTGGGAGGGGACATAGAAGTTCTTCGTTAGTTGGAGCAATGCGAATATTGCAGATGTCAGTGAAATCGTTGTCGTGGCGAGGTCCTCCATCTCGCAAGGTACCGGGGGGGTCATAAGCTTGCTCCAGTCGGGATGTAAGCGCCTCCATCCTCTGACCGGCGGTGAATCTTCCGTTCGGGACGCGTCTCCGCATCTTTTCCGTGTCTCCGTATTCTCTACCCACGATCTGACTGAGTCGGCTGATATCCTTCTCAAGTTCTCCCAACGTTAGGTTGCGGATCTGCGGGCTTGACGAGGTGATGGGGTCTCGGAACATCGGAGGCGATGCCCTCACAGCTGCGGTCCAAGTATTGAACCACAAAAAGATATCTTCGACCAAATCACGTAATTCGGGATGATTCTTTATGGCGCTTTTGACGCGCGCAAAATACCTGTCCAGAGCAGCTGAGCGCGGAACCAGAGTAAGGACCACATGCCAGTGTCAACACTTACTGCGACAGAACAATTGAAAGGGCCCCGAAAACCTCCACGCCACACAATGTGTTTTGCCGCGAAACGGGCAAGCCTAGCGAGCGATCCATCCAGGTACGGGCCTCTATCATTTCGCGCATACATTTGCGAGTAGTTGAATGAAAGTCGTCATAGTTTCGGTCGAGCAGAGCATATATCATGCTAAAATGGCTTGTTAGGATCCGTTGTCTGGTGTAAATACACGATACGATTTACTTTGTATTTTTATGCATCGTTGTCTTCAGTACCAGGTCTGATGACAAGAACTATGAGGTGTCGACAAGGATATAATCAAGACGGGGTTGTGACTTCCATTTTTCGCCTAAGACTCACCTCGATAATAGGGAAATACCCCTTCTGGTATGATAGAATCGATGATCCAGTGCCAACATTGACAGCGACCGGCGAAAATCTCAACACGTCGCCTATGCGTAGCAATGCGTTACCCTATGTATGGTGTCACTGCTGAAACTATCAATGTCCGAAAAGGATTGGACGTACATGAACAATTGTGTCGAGAAATGCCTATCGCAGGAGTGTATGAGATGGGTCACTTAGATGCGCCAGAGCAAATGGACTAACCTGAGCTTGATTGGAGTCCTATGATGTGGATGTGTGAGCGATCAAGAAGTCGCAGAGTCTGATTAGAGTCGCCCTTACCCATGCTTTGTTTCGAGAATTGACACTTGCAAGGATCCGAGAAAATCCCTCGACATTGCTCGCACTTTGGAACACGAAGTAGTCGGCGAGGTACGGTTTGAGGTAATTGTGCGCTTCATTCGGACGAAGTGTGTGTTGAGAGTCCATGACAGAGCCATTGTTCATGGCTAATCCATCCCGGGAGAAAAAGTCTGGCGACGGGTCTTCGGTCTCTGTGGCATCATATATTGATGAAGCCTGGGGTTTTGCTTCGTGCTTGTACGTGCAGTCGAAGGAGCGGTTGCAAGCACCAGTCGACCAATAAAAAGAGCAGACCCCTCTGGGAACTCCAGTTCGGTCGATAGGCGTGCCACCACGGCCGCGGCCACCACGATTCCCACGGTTCCCACGGCCGTGAGGACCAGAACCATTTGACATTTGAAAGAGGATTTTCAGAACAAAATGTGAGATGCACCGGAAAAGGATAGGCTGAAGGTAGTGATAGTGACAGCAGCCGAACAACAAGGCTGCGCACCTGCGCACCTGCAAGGGCTGCAAGGGCGCCTGTGTGGCGAGATTAGTCCATGCGGCTTTTCAACACGAAGCCGCCCTTGAACCTACCATTGGCTCACCAGGTCCTCGCTGGCACATCCACTACATTCCGGGTTGGTTGTCGTTTTGCTATCGGATTGGACCCTACCCTTTGCACGACACAAGTTCAAAATATCCCCGGAACATGCTCAAAATAATCATATAGTAAGAACGACCCCGCCGACCACTATTCACATAGCTATGTCCTAGAACTTAAAGTCCCGTCCGGTCTTATCCTTCTTCCCGCGCTCGCGGTCAGCCTCCATCTTCTGCCGCTTCTTCGCCATCTCCTTCGCGACCATTTCCGAAAAGTCCTCGCGGCCGGGACCTTGCCCAGGTACCCCCGCACTTCCGCGCGATTGCGCGTCGTACCGCCTGCGCAGCTCTTCTTCTGAAAGCCCCTCGATCTCGCTCGCGTCCAGCGAAACGTCCACGCCGCCGGCCTTGCGCTGCACGTATACCGTTGGAGAGGAGTGAGGAGCGCGTTGGGATAGGTGATAAGGTCAGCGGTTGGGTAGCGATGAGAATAGGGACAGCAACGTACCTTGGTCCCGCGCTCCTCCTTGAGCACCGGCACGGACGCGCCGGACACGCCGCTGATGTCGTACCCACGTTCGGAACCCATGAGCCCACGCACGCTTGTTTGCTTCTCCGGGATCACAGAGTAGAGCTGCCGGCTGCCGGTTTCGTCCCGCACCGGGGCCGTTGTTGTCTTGCGCAGCTCAAGGAAGTCTGGCGTTTCAAGGCCCGCAGCGACCGTCGATACGACAGAGGCCATGCCCGAAGGCGTTGCAAGGCCGGACGGTGTCTGCAGACCGTCGGTGGGGGCAGCTTCCGCAGCTTCTTCTTCCTCCTCTTCCTCTTCCTCGTCAGATTCTTCCTCCTCCTCATCTAGGGTATATGTTAGATTTTGATCAAGCGAGCAAATTTGGGTGGTTTGAGTACCTTCTTCAGGCTCGAGCTCTCCCCACAAATTCTTATCTACTGGCTCTCCCACCTGCGGGACTCATCAGTATGAAGTATAAGCAAAGTATCGGGGCAGACATACTGCCGTGTCATTCGTCTTTGGTAAGACACCAAATACGTCACCATATAATGGACGATTGTATTCGTCCAGTGGTGGTTTTCCCCATCCGCCGGGATGGAAACCCCATTGCGCGCTGAGGCAGGCTATGACATGAGTGGTACACTTTGAAGAGTTGAACATTTCACGCACCCTTCCGGGATTGGCGCGTTCAATCCAGGGATCCGAAGCGTAGGATAGCTTGGAGGAGGACCAAAGCGCTGCATACTGATAAGCCATGGGGGTGGCGCAAGCGGAGGGATGGACAGGGCCTCAACGAGCTCCGGTGAAAGATCCCCGGGCCGTTTTTCTTTGAGCGAGGTCTCAAACTCTTTACCCTCATAGTACATTTCGCCAAAGCCCGTTAAGGGTGGCTTGGTCTGGAACTTGAAGAATGCGTCGTGAAGCTTCTGATAGTCAATGTCGATTTTGCCCATCTTGGGCTGCACGCGCTCACGAGTCTTAGCCTTGAGCGACATGTTCGCCTCTTTTTCTTTGATAGCATCGCGCTGAGTCGCAATGCCCGTGTCGGCGATATAAGAAGGAAGTTGGAAGGGTGGTTTTTCGATACCGCGCTTTCCCTGTAGGTAATCACGCTTGGCACTCCAGTGGGCTGGAATAGGGATGGTGTTGCGATAACACTTGAGGTGAAGAAGAAGTCGCGGATCTGCAGCTGAGACGTCCGTCCATTCAACAACTTCGGGCTTGGACACGAGCTGTTTGAGTTCTGCAACAGTAAGCCGGTTGAGCTTACGCTGCTTCTTTTTCGAGAGAGGCTTCTTTTCTCCCTCAGCTTCAGAGTCAGTCTCGCCGGCCATTTCGTCGTCCGAGTAGATGACCTCGCCTTTGGACGGGTCCTCGGATTTCACCTTTGTAAGAGATAAGGCGACTGAAGGAAAGGAAATGGAATGTCTACGCACTGGTGTGTCTTCGGTGTCGAACTGAAAGCGGGAAAATACTTCGGAGAAGGCCTCGAGGGCAGCTCCTTTAAAATCCAACTGCTCGGACACGTACTCAACGCTCTCAGACTCTTGTTGGTGATCCTCTTCCGTCTTGATCACCACTTCTGGTGTTCGGTGCCCATTACTTTCCTTGAGGCTAGGTCAGTATTGGACCAGTTGAGTATGTTGAGAGAAAAGCCACGCACCCGCTCAGCCTTCTTCTGTTTGGCCTTTTGACGTCTGAGTTGGTTCTTTGACTTTACTTTCTTCGAAACCGTTGATGCGCCATTGACGCCGTTGAGTGTTGGAATACTTTGAACAGCGACGGACATGAATTGCGGTGGGCGGGTAATGGCAGGGAAGGGAAAGCGGGGCAACGGGTGACCGACCCGGGAACGCGTCATATGTCAGGTCTTTCCACGACCGTCGAGAGTCATGTTGGGCACGCTCCTCTCGTATATTTTCTCTATTTATTAGCTCTAATATACATCGCAGTCATAGGTTTAACCGGTGGTATTGCGACTGGCAAGTCGACAGTCTCTGCTCAACTAGTCGCACGTGGCATCCCAGTTATTGATGCAGACGTCCTCGCTCGGGAGGTCGTCCGTCCTGGCACCCGTGCTCTCAAGAAAATCGTCTCAACTTTTGGGCCCGAGATTTTGCAAGAGGATGGCACCCTTGATCGCGCGAAACTTGGAGAGATCGTATTTCGAGACGAGGAGCGGCGGCGGAAACTCAACGCGATAGTGCATCCCGCCGTCCGCTGGGGAATGGCCCTAGGGATTCTTAAGTGTTGGTTGCGTGGAGAGAGGGTGTGCGTTTTAGACGTTCCATTACTTATAGAGTCGAAGATACACCGGTGGGTCGGGAAGGTCGTTGTGGTCTACTGGTGCGTCCGTATCTCACAACAGTATTATACCTGACCGTCGACTAGCTCGGCGGAAATACAACTTCAGCGACTCGTGCACCGCGACCAGTCCACTCGCGAAGCCGCACGAGCTCGGCTACAAGCCCAGCTCCCGATCACGGAGAAACTGAAGTACGCTGACATTGTGTTGGAGAACTCGGGGACAAAGGCAGAGCTCGAGGTTCAAGTGGATTCATTTGCACGACGATTATACCTCGATGCAGGGTGGTCATGGCGACTGAAATGGTTGATACCGCCGCTTGGGCTGTTTTCTGCGATGTCGACACTGCTTTGGAGGCGTGTGAAGTAAATACAAGTAACAAGTAGCGCACCGCCCGCAATGGATAGATAACGTGTACAATACTTGCATCAGCTCGGCGTCACTGCCTCTCCCAGTTTCCCTTCCTTTGACCACCATCTTCTCCTCAATGACTTCTCCGTCGGAAAGCCACGCCCTAACAAGAGCCTACAGGCCCTCTCCTGCCCTGAGCAAGACGACCCGTCAAATGGTTCCCCCTTTCGTGCAAAAGCTATACGAGTTCGTCTCCCCCTATCTTGTCAGGTTCACGTCTTATCCCCCCTCTTAGGTTGGTAAACGCTTCGAGCACGGATGAGCTTATACGATGGGCAGATACCGGTGACTCTTTTTTCGGTGTGTCTCACTTTTACTTCGGCGTCCCAGCCCTCAAACCTACCATCGTAGTCTTTGAGCATGAACGTTTTGCAAACGACGTCCTCCCACGATTTTTCAAGCATCGAAATTTCTCTTCTTTTGTTCGCCAATTGAACATGTACGGATTCCACAAGATACCTCACCTCCAACAAGGCGTCTTGAAGAGCGATACCGAAACTGAATTTTGGAACTTCGAGCACCCCAATTTCCACCGCGGACAACCCGATCTACTCTGTCTCGTTACCCGGAAAAACAGTAAAGGCGGCAGCCAACAGAATGCTGAGCTTGCGGATGGTGATGTGCCCGTCCCTAGTCAGGGCTCTCAAATCTTAGACGTCAACTCCATCGTCAGTGGGATCACTGCCATCAAACGCCATCAGCAGGCAATCTCCGCTGACCTTAACGAGCTCAAGGCTTCCAATCAGCACCTCTGGCAAGAAGCATTGACCGCCCGCGAGAGATACAAGAGCCAACAAGATACTATTAACCGTATTCTCAAGTTCTTGGCCAGCGTCTTTGGCCGTGCGACTGACCGCGACGGGAAGGACGTCGACAATCATCGCGCATCGACGCCACTTGTCCGCCGTAACCAGCGCTTGCTTATTGGGAATGGCACAGATAACGCCAAACACAAGGGTGTAGAGGTCGTCGAAGTGGAGGACGATGACAACAAGAGCGTCGCAGAATCTACACGCACGGACGACCAGACAGAACCACCACGTAGGTGATATTTGGTTTTTCGTTTACACATCAACGCTCAACTCGTTTCTAGTTTCCTTCGCCCACATTGATGCCGCTTCTGTTAAATCTCCCAGTGCATTGGAATCACCGACACCTTCCACATCTCCGGGACCGTATTTCCCTGAGCAAAATTCGGGGATCACTCGTAACTCCCACTTCTACATGGGCGAATACCCCCTCAGGTCTCAATCTCCCAGCGCCAGCGCCCGTCTCCGCTTCTGCCACCAACAACTCCGCTCTCGAACTGCATCGCACAGCATCCCCGAGTCAAGATCAAATTATGCAAGCCGCCTTCCAACAGTTAATGCAGTCCCCTGGGCAGGTACAGCGCCTCATGCAGCTTCTCTCCTCGGGTTCTACAAACGGATCGACTCCTCCTCTAACCGCCCCGACGCCATCCGGCACGTGGACGCCTCCGATGTCGGTGGACCTCCCGCAGCTCTCCCAGCTCGCCCTCTATGACGGCGGCGGCGGCAGCATCGGCGCGCTGACCTTTGACGACAAAGACACAATCGGTCCAAGTCAGTCGCAGCTCACCGAAGAGGAGGCGCGCCTCGCGCACACGTACCACAACGCGAACGAGATCGACGCGGACGTGAGTGCGCTGCAGGCCAATATCGACGAGCTCATCGAGAACATGGGCTTCGATGCACCCCTCACCGATGCCCACCACCCACACACGCACTCACATCCACCACCGCTTTCCTCGGCTGTCGGGGGGGAAGCGCCGACGGGCGCCGACTTTGACTTTGACGCGTTCCTGACGGCCTTTGCGAGTGAGCAGGACGGCGTCTCGGTGCCGTTGCCATTACCGGCGTTAGAGTCGGTTTCAGGCGCGGATACGAACGCAGCGCAGGCGGGCATACCTGCGGAGAATCGGCCCGTCGCTGCCGTCGCGGGACGTAAGCGCACATCAGACGTCGCGGAGCTCGCACTTCCTTTGCCTGCACTATCAGCCTCGGCGACGCCGTTGCCGTCGCCCTCGCGTGTCGGGGCGGTCGCCGAGTTCGACGCCACGTCTGCAGACCCGCCGCGTGTAAAGCGGAACAAAAAGTAGCCGCGTGGCCCCTTCTCCCTTCCCAATCGCGAGTAATCATTCCATCGTTCCTCGTTCCCGTTCGCCCTGCGCCCGAATATTTTAGCTGTTTTTTCTCGAAGAAGGTTGTTCGTTATCTTCGGTTGGCGTTAGGTCGCGTTTGCTTCGTCCGTTCGAGGTATTCTCTGGCTGATTGAAGGACCGGGTATTATCGACATCGAAATCGACGTCTCAAACCCAGACAGACCAGGAGCACGTTGCGCCTTATATTAGGCATCATCTTCCACACACTGACATCATCGACGCATCACCGACATCGCCATCATCATCTGCAATTCCTTGTATCGTTAAAGACAGAAAGAACCTTATCAGCACAAATGGGTTCTTTTATTTTTTTTTCTTGTAGACCACTGTCGTAGTAAGCTTTCTCAGATCTTAATTAATGTACTTTATACATGTCGTACATTTCTGTGCTGTGTTTGCTGCTCTGACGTATCACCAACCAAACAAAATCACATAACCATATCGGAAGACTTTCACATGCAACAACATTCCATATAGTGATGCATTATTGCGCCCTCCGCTACTACCACCGCTAAGAGAAAAAGCTGGTATCATCGGAACGTAATGAGTGAGTAGATAAAGCCAATTAAATTAAAAAGAAAAAAAGAATAGATAACAACGCGAAAGATGCAAGTGAAAGGCGAAAGAGTGACGAGGGAGGTTGTGAGTGCGAGGGCTGTATATCCAATTCATAAAGTGCGGGAAAGCAGGCGCAAGAGCTATGACGGGGGAGCAGAGCACAGGTGAGAATAACGACCAGCCGACTGGGAATAAACGGAGAGAGAGATCAAAAATAAGTTAGGAGCTAATTAACGAATGTGGACCTTTAAAAGCAACGGAGATAGAGAATAGGTAGAAATACGAGAGGAGGGGGTGTCAATGCTCAAGTGGGACCTTAGGCGGGAGCGGAGGAGGCGACAACGCCGGGGATGACGACACTGCAAACCCGTTTGTACCCGAACCGTCGGCCGTAATTGAATCCCAGCCAATCGTAAATGGTGACGACGGGCGCAACGGTCCAAGTGCGTCATCGCCGAGCGTCATCACACCGGGGCCAGTAGATGCTCGCCTTGCCAACAATGTTGCGTCGGGGGTCGCAATCCCGACTCCGGTGGCAGACCGAGCCACTGTAGCATGGCCGTTCCCGTTCCCGTTTGCGCTTACCGATGACTTAGCGTTCGCTAACACATCTTGCAACCGCGCGTCCTCCTCGGCCGTCTCTTGGATGTACGAAGCCGGCGGGCGGGGCATTAGCGGCGGCGGCGTCTGAGGCGGCGTCTGTGTCTGTGTCGTCGGTGGTGTGAAGACCTTCCCTGGGGATGACGGGGAACGGCCTTTTGGTGGAGGAGACGGCGGTAATGACTTCGACTCTTCTCCCTCGTACTTTGCCTTGAGCATTGCCTTCTCCTCCGCTGCGGTCAGAACTCGCGGCGAACCCGGTTTCACGGGGCTCGAAGGCGGCACTGGCTGAGAACGCGCGCGAAGGTGTGGCGGGAATTCAGATTGCGTGGGCGGCGTCGGTTGCCATGGAGGGGGTTGTCCGTCGTCTGCGGCCTCCATCAACCCCGAATCCGAACCATTGACATCTGGACGCGTTCCCGTTGCGGTGTAGTAATCCGCAGGTGGACTGACGGGGGGACTAGCTGGTGGAGGTGGTGACGCAGGTTGTTGCTGTGGCCGAGCAGCTCGTTCGCGCGCCTCATAAGCAATGCGGTACCGGTCTTTCTCCGACAAGCCTTCTGTTTGCGAAAAATCTGCGCTAGGCACCCATGGGGGTGGGAGCTCGTCTGGCGCTGAACCATAGGAATGGTCTCCTGAGTATGACCCTGCGGATGTGTCATTTGGCAGGCTCGTTGACCCAGAGGACATGACACCGTCAGAGGGACCAAAGTTGGCCTCATGATGTCGTTGGACCGCGTTGGTCGCGTCATGGTAACGTCTTAGCATCTCCTTTTCTTCTGCAGCTGTTGGGAGACGTGAAGATTGTGATGCCGGGGGTTGCATGGGTGATGACGTGCTAACAGAAGCGCTCCAGCTGGATTTGTTGACGGTGGCCATCGCGTGAGAATACAATGCAGCTCCAGCTGAAATGACAGGCGGACGTCCTGAGCCACTTTGCTGAAAGCTGCGTGACGAGTCACGTGAGGCACCACGACCGTGCGAAGCTCGGCTATCGTTCAAGTCTTGTGCATACCCTTGCACGATGCGAGCGTTGTTTTGTGCTTGCGTGAATAAACGGATCTTCTCTTCTTCGGCGGTGGCCCATCGCGTTGTGTCAACATGCGGCGGAGCCGAACGGATAGACGACTGTGGACTGCCTTGGCTAGGGTATTCGTCCGCGGACTATATCTCAAATCCGTTAGACGGATCATCCAGGAACCGAGTAGGATAGCAGACGGACCCGAACACTTTCAGCGCGATCCAACCCACCCTGTACGCGCTCAACCTTCGCCTTTGCTTCCTGATATAACCTAGCTTTCTCCTCTTCCGCAGTTGGCCACTGGTTCTTACTTGGAGGTTGTGTTTGAGGCGTCGATGTAGAACCCGGTGCATTGTTGTGTGGACTGTCTTCTGGAAATTCGTTATCTGTCATATTGGTGATAGTGAAGCGGTTCGATTGGGGTATAGCGCTACCCGTACGAGAGCGTCGGCGGGGTGGAAGACTATTGGCTTCGGCTTGTGGTTGAGGCTGCCGCTCATCGCCCTCCGAGCTTGGTCGTGCAATAAATCCCATTTCGTCCGAAGCGACGGGAGCACCTACGCCATTAGGCATCGTATTGGCTAAGCGCGGATCGTTTACATTGGCGAATGGGTGAGCCATTCCGGTAACAGTTGCAGGTTGGCCAGTCGTCGGTGCCGTACGCGGACGAACGGACGTTACTGTATTCATGGACAGGACGGGTTGTTGCAGACTCAAACTGGGCGCGATGCCAATGCGACTAGAGGAAGGTATGCAATGAGACCACGGTAGCGAAAGGAACAAAGACAATGTTGCGTACCGGACAGCCTCTGTGGAAACATATCTAGGCGCTCGAGGAGTGAGCGCGGGAATGGACGTGGAGGACCGCGTTGGCTCACCTCGGCCAATTTGACACTATCACCGGAAGCTCCATGATCAGGGGTTTACCGGTGCCCATCAATGCTTTAACAATGAGCACATAAGTAATATCAATGTGACGTGCGGATGTGAGTGTCGTGGTGGTGTGAGTCTGTGGGACCATGACCGCGAGCTCGGAGCGATGAACTTGACCCCCGTGCATGGTCACATTGACAGGAACTTTCTGTTCACCAACGATGTTGATCTTGACCTGTGGTGAACTATTTTTGCTAGTGACATGAGGACCGGCACGGAAAATAGTTGTTTCTTTGAGTGTAAACTCAAAACCACGCAATATGGTAGTATGCGAACTGTCGGAACGGATTGTCGCCTGCACGGCGACACGATCGCCCGGTCCATAACAATTCTGTGATCGGTCGACAGTCAGCATTACTGCATCCTGGGTGAGTTGGCGCGATTCGTGTTGCTGGAAGACGGGCCAGGTGGAATGAAGTTCGTGCTTGTCGATAGTAATGGGAGTTGAGGAAGACAAGATGATCGACTTGTTGCGACGGAAGAAACCACTTTTGGAGAGAACGGAGGAGGGGGATAAACGCGCGTTATTGACATAAAAGGGAACACGTACGCCTTGCCCTGAACACACACCTGGCCCACGAGCTCGTACTTGATGCCAGCTTGACAGGCCCAAAGATCAGGCGGAGAGTCCAAGAAGTGCGTGATGGGACGTACCGCCATTTTCGAGCGCGAGAGTCGGGGGAATTGACTCGGGTATTCGAATGTAGAAAGGGATATCTTGCTATGCTTGGCATGAGGAACAAGCAAGAATGGAGAGGGGAAGGGGGGGACTTGCACTGTGCAGCATGCTATATTCCTCGCTCGACTGCCAGAGATTGATGGGACTCTGCCCGACAAAATCGTAGAACGAGTTTTGTGCACCACCAGGGAGTGTTTCAATCTTGCGAAGTTCCACCCGAACGTACTTTGCCTTGACGCCTTGGGGACCCATGCGCACCTCGATGGCCTAGATGATGGTTCATTGGTCACGAAGCTAAGAATGTAAGTGGTGAACATCACTGACCCCTTTAACGGCTGCCTGGGGCCGGTCCGGCGCTCCTGGAGGAATACCAGGGTATCCTGTGAAATCATATGAGGGAAAAGTACCGTTGAAGACAGACATCTATCGTATAAAAGGAACTCAGAACGGACCCTGGACAAAGTCAATATTTGGCGGTGGGCGAAGTGTTCTGAGAAAGAGGATGAGTATGGGGAAGCGAAAGAGAATATATGCGTACAATTTGGCCTGAGACATGGGTGGCAGGACCGGGAAGGATAGATGGTGGGATAGAATAGTGGGGAAGAGAAGGAAAGGGAGGGGGAGGATGGTCGGAAGAGAAATGAGGGAGGGACACAGTGAGTGATGCGATGCGCCAACCCAACCAGACTCAGGTCGCGCCGCGTTCCCGGCCCGGGAACCCACTCGGATCAGGAATCTCAAATCACCGGGCCGTAATATTGCACTGGCCGATCATCATCATCGTGCATAACTGTCAATGACTTTTTCCTTGTGTGCCTCGGTCTTTGTTTCTGGGCGCTGGTATAAAGCACGTTCTACCCGAGACAAGGACCTCAACGGCCTCAACTCTCGCCGGGGTTATGTCAGGTAGGCAATCCGTCAACTCCTATCACCTGACTGCACACTGCACGCACAACTCTTACGGTATCGGACTGGGTATCTTACCTTTGGGAAGCAACCACCAAAACAACGCACCAACTAGATCTAGTCACCGTGGCAGGGGGCATGCATTGCGCGTATTGTGCTACATAACTCGCCTCGCCGCCGAATAATTTCCGAGGTCTATCCACTGACAACTTAGACACTTTGGTACGTTATAACACAGTATCTCGTGGATAAAACCACTCTAGTCCGATTCATCACCGACTCGCGTTTGGCTCGCCTCGCTCACACATACTGTTTTGGCCGCTGCTTTGATGACGAGTTTATTTCTGGCAACTCCGCCTCCGATTAGTCGACCTGTCGATGACTTTCTGATACTCAACTGACGCCCAACCGACCGGCGTGCGTCCACACTTATATCTTTTCTGATGGCCGTTCGTAGATGTGGCGCCCCGCCTTCCTCCTCTTGGAATCGACTCTTGACTTGAACCCTGTTCGCGGGTCCACTAGGCAGCCGAACAGCGCGCTTGTCGTGTCAATGGCGCAATGGTCGGCATTCCTATTTCAACAGCGAGGTCGCGTGGACTCCCAGTACACTCAGATCACACTCCGATGGCAGGGATATTAAGGTCATCACGCGGCCCCTTTTGACGTTGGTGTTATTTTCGTGGCAGTGGCAGCCAAATCTTACGTTGCAAGCAGGGTCGAGCCGATGGGCTTGTAATGATTGTTCGTCTTGCTTTCTGCGAGTGTGCTAGTCATCCGGACGTGAGAAGTGCCCTCTCGAACCCGACTGTCGCAGCGGATAACTTAAACAGATGGTGTTCCTCCTGCCGATCTGATATTCACGCGCGAGATGGCGCCGGATTGATGCCATATCGTGCTCTTGTTTAGCTCTGATCCTTATCCCCCCTCGATTACGTTTGCCAGCAAACAGGCTTGGTGAGGTCGTCTGACGCACCACATGTACATCTGACATGGTGAGTTCTCTATGTTCTCGCCCCGCTGTTGCGTGTGCAAGATAGCCTATCTCCCTCCCTACAAGGACTCTGGGAGTCCAATCGCAGCATCCGCCCAGCACGCTGACTGGTAGCATCAACGACGACTGTAGCCTGATATTGACGCTATCCTCTTTATGTTTATTTCTGCCCTAGATTCTCGCTTTGTTGTAGCCTCATTTTCCTGTCACTGTGCCTACGGCGTCTTGAACTAGCGTTATTGACTCCGGCGGCCTGACGACTCGTTTTGCAGGGATGAGCGCTTCTACAGTACTTATCGCGTCCGATCATTGGCCTGGCGGCAGTGTTCATGGGTCATGGTGCCCTGACTCGGTCCGCCACTGTTGGTGCCTGGATGTTTCCGAGTCCGCGCCATTTTCTCGTCCACTGTGGAACTGGTGGAGGGCGCCAAAACCGTCAATGTACTGTACAGTGTACCGGAATAGATCTTGCTGTACGGTTAACTTACTACAGTACAGCAAGACTTGATACGGAAGCGGTACCGTAGATGAATTGCGCCGGTGGGACACACATCACCTTCATTTACTAACTTAGCCCGAAGGGGGGAAGAAACCCGGTGTTAGACCTAGCGTGATGCGAACAGCCCACAAAAGGCGCCCTTCGCACACTGCGCGCCTCACTGATCTCGAACATGCATGCCATGCCCGTACGGTAAATTCACAGGAGACCGCGCCATTACACGTGGAATGAATGTGAATGTGTGAAAGCTGTGGGCTATTTGACATTGACAGTTGATGTGATTCAACGTTACTGGACAGCGTATTTGGACACGAGCACGGCGGAGCTTCGAACAGCATATCGGGAGAAGCCGAAACAAGTCACGGTGAACCCCAAAACAGTGTATACTGACAGGCTGAACTGACATGTCATATCGACGGGACGTCCTTCTGATACAGTTGCAACAAACTGTCTTCAACTATCCTGGCGACTGAAAGATTCCTTGATGAAAAGGGCAAGCGCCTTGCGGCTCACGTCAGACAGGTGGTCAAGTTTGATCGAGATGCTTGACAATCCCCCATTTAGCAACACCTGACGGCAGCGAGAGCTGCTAAGCAACAAAATCCGAACAAACCCAATCGTTCACATGGTAGTTGTACCGGGTGCAGAGCGTGGCCTTTGGTCGGCGAAAGCGATTGTCTCAGTTGGCACTATCGCACTTGATCCAAGAAGATGCTTCTCGACGAAATCGGCAGGCTCCTCTCACGGGATGATGGCGGAACAGGAGAGGGGATGATTCCATTAGTTTCCTTTTCGATACAGAACAGGGATGAGCAGGGAGGAGGGGGTATTCTAAGTGTGACGAAAGCATAGGAGAGTAGGCAAGGGAACGTCGAAGGCACAGCCCATGTCCCCTTAGACGTAGTTTGCAAACCAAGGAATCAGAGACTGTGCAATGGTGTAGCTGAACACCAATTTGGGTCCAACGACCAAGATCTAGAGGATGGGTTCGTTACAAGATCAGCCACCGGAACAGAGAATAAGGAATTCACGAATTACTTTGGGTGTGAGTCCTTTGAAGAGTGCCGTTGCGCCCTCGTCACGCAGCAGGTCGCGTATAATCGTCACCCCACTTGTCTTTTGTTCGAAATTCGCGTTCTGAATACGCGTTTTGATCGTGTCTAGCGGCGCCGCGACCGTGATGGACGCGACGGCGCCAGCCACAGAGGCGATGAAGTTCTGCGTCCACGTCGCCTGTCTATAGTCCGACACGCCGAGGACATAATCCTTCGTGAACGCGCTCGCGCCAAAGAGCTACCCGTCTGCCGCGTCAGCACCGAGCGGAGGAGGGCCCACAGGGGGGGTGTGAACGCACCGCGAAGGAGCCCGGCGCATTGCGAGCGACTGGTCCAGCCCCAGCCCCGGTAGAGCGTGGTGCCTTCTTCCAGGAAGATGCGCACGACGCCGCGGCCGCGGAACGCCTCCGGGTTGACCTGGCGCTTGATCTTGAGTGCGTCGAGCGGGAGGAGGACGACCTCCCCGATGCCGGTTAGGCTGCCGGCGGTGGCCTGCATCATCATCTTGCCCTTGCGCTCGCCGAACGCGTTCGTGAAGTTCGACTTGTAGTGCCGGGTGAGGACGTCGTTGAACCACGGCTGCCCGCCGAACTTGTAGATGCGCTGCGAGACCTTGTAGCCCGCGGCGTACCCCAGGCCTGGGAAGAGCGAGAGCAGCTTGCGCCCCAGCGGCGCCGTGGCGTGCTCGCGGAAGATGATGGTCGATAGTGAGGAGAATGAGACCTGGTCGGGTCATTCGGATCGAGTCATCGGCGTCAGCACATGGGCCGAGCTAAACTGAGGGCAGGTGCAGGGCCTACCTTGGCTTTGTTACTCATAAGCCGCTTGGCGATGGTGTCGACTGGGTGGAAAATGAGTAACTCGGCGACGCCTGGGCTCGTGTAATGGCTGGTCAGTCAATGCGCTGTCACTTCCGACGAAGAGCGACGCATACCAGAGGTGCCAGACCCGAGGACCCGCGCGGTGCCAGATTCCTTTCCCTTGACGGCGAGCGTGGGTGACATCCTGGGCGGCTTTTGATGGGTGTATACGTGGACGTGATGAACGCTAGGGACACCGCGCCCTCGATGCCCACTCAACCACGAAGCAGAGCTTATGTAAGCACCAGGGCTTTAAAATTTAGTGCCGTGCCTTTTTAGGCGTACATATACAGTGTAGTTGTACAAAGATAAGTAAAATAGTATATCATATGTGCGCCTGCCTCCTTCAAACGTATTCTTAATACTCGGCCAGAGGGATAGCTTTTCCTAAAACAAAAGGACGTGTGAATGCCCCCAGAAAACTCGAATGTACACACGACTTACCGACTGTGTGTGGATCTGGCCTCTTGTGTATCCTCCCAAGGAGCTCGACATCGTAGCTATCGAAGAAAGAGTACGCGGCTGCAAGCACGCAAGGTTAGCTTCAGCGAGAAAGTGGAAGAAATAACGACGGCGTACGCATGCTGTCTACCTCTTGCTCGTCGTCGCTCAAGGTCCCGTTGATCCTCCGCCCAGTCTTCGAGTCGCGCAGCACGCCCGCGTGGTCCACGAACGGCTCGGGCCGCTCGTTCGCGGCGCGTACGAGCGCGACGAGTACGCGCTGCACCTCCTCGAGGTAACCCTGGAGCGTATCGAGGAAGCGGCGGGTCTGCAAGTGCTTCGACGACGCGCACACCGACAGCCCGTCATCCTTGATAATGTACCCAAGCCCGTACCCGTCCGGAGAGACGGGCCCGAAGCCGAACAGGCGGAGCGCCGGGTTCCCGCAGTTCGATGTGGACAGGATCGACGTGCTTAACGTCGCCCATCCGCTGTCCCGGAAGATCTCTGGAAGCCCCGACACGCCGGATGAGCTGGCGCTAACATCCGAGCTAGTTTCGAGCTCGCGCTGGAGGAGGCAGTAGAGTGCAAAGAGATGTCTAGCAGACAGCATCAGAATGACTAGAAGCGAGTTACGAGGTCCGACTCGCACCGGTCCTGGCCCAGACCCTTCGAACATTCCCTTGTAAGTTCGACGTGCCTCTTGCATGCGCGGCGAAGTGCAGCGACCTTTTCCTGTGGTGTCGCCTCCGAGAAGAAAGTCTTTGCGGAAAAAGTCAGAATCAGCTGTCTTTCGTACATTAGCTGAACTCACCTTGACAAAGTGGACGCTCTCCTGCTGTACGGTCCTGATCGCTTCCGTTCGGCCATGCAAATATGTCTTGGTCATCGCAGGCTCATACGTACATTCGATCCTGCCTGATCTCCAGATCGGCGCCGGTTGAATATAGAAGGGCGAGACTCGTGCATACCGTACATCC
This sequence comes from Lactarius vividus, assembly GCA_021527035.1. Lineage (NCBI taxonomy): Eukaryota > Fungi > Basidiomycota > Agaricomycetes > Russulales > Russulaceae > Lactarius > Lactarius vividus. The sequence goes on along the minus strand of JAKELG010000164.1, from coordinate 28,966 downwards.
CAAAATACGCCGCCTGGAACGCCATTTGAACAAAGGCATCCGGGCTAAAACCGTGCGTGGTGATGAATATCTTCCCGTACCCACGGAACTCGAGCGCCGCGCAGTCATTCTGGCAGATCAAGTCGCTCAGCCGCGTCTCGGCGAACCGGATCCCCGCACGCAGCTCTGGGGTGTTCTCAATGGCCCATTCGAGTTTCTTTGGTGCTGAGTGTGTAGCGTGCAATATCCGCTGGGATAGTTTCACGGTTTGTGGGTGAAAGAGCGTGGGCGCGGCGGGGTTGATTGAGCGAGCGAGGAGCATGAGGCCTTCGGTAAAGATATCCGCTGCAAAGCTGAGAATCCATGAGTCATGGAGATCGCAAACGGAAAGACGGGTCAAGGGGCGCGCACCGAAGTACTGTATGGCCGTCTACGCCGGTGTGCTCAAAGTTAATGCCCGCTGCGCCATCAGCAGTGACGATTATCTGTAGCTGTAAGGGAAGTCGGCCACTGATGAGCACGCGGGACTGACACCCGTCCCCCGAACAACAATTCCTCACTTTGTCGTACCACCGGTTTGTGCACGTCCCGACCTGCACGCCTCCAACGAGCCTATAAGTACCGCATAAAAAGTTCCCACACATTTCTGCCAGGCCCTCGGGCGTTGCGTCGTCTAGGCACACGACGAACAGAGCGCGGTCAACGACGTGGAGGCATGCGGCATTGCGGCGGTCCCCTGAGAGGGTGTCGCGCAGAGTGGACCAGTTCTTCCTGTTCTCGGTCGTGAGCACGCCGAGAGCGTTCCTGGCAACTTCGGTGACCGGGAGCTTGTCGGCGTCTGCCACGATCGCCTGCAGGTTACGCAGGATCTCGCGCTCTGACAAGAGCAGGTGATTCTTGTCGTCAAGAACGTCAAACCAATCTGGGTCGGCGCTAGTCAGCGGTGGTGACTAAAAGTGTAGGTGAAAAGAATGCTCGCACAGAATTGCCCGCGCCGGAGGACAATGATGTGAGTAGAGTCAGAAGTGGTCTCCATCTTACAGCCATTTTCTGTGGGAATCCGAGCTGTTCCAAAGAGCTGCTTGTACTGATCCATGTCGAGAGGAATGCCGCGAACGGCGTCTGGTTCAAGGATGCCAGTACGGAGATCGTGAATGAAGCCTAGCGAGGAGATGATGAGGGACGCCGCTCGCGGGAGTTGTGTGCAACGCGAAGGTGTGGGGTCATTCCTCGTGGGAGGTGAGTGAAGGAAGATGAGAGGAAGAGAGTACGAACGCACTCAAGGACGAAAAAGGGGTTGAGAGCGAGTACTACTGAGTCAGAATGTGAGAGGTAAGACTCGTACCTACACGAGTGAGGACGATGAGGGCGACGCAAGAGGCTATTTTCTAGCGTACCAAAAGTCCTCGATGTAACTACGATATGTGAGCACCTGGTTCTGCGTTGGGGGGTTTGAGGAAAATAGATACCTGGGCTTATTCTTCGCATACTCAATCAGGGATTGTTGAACCCGCGGGCCATCGCCGTCTAAGAATGCCTGCACCGCCCTTTTGGTGTTTTCGTGATCCCTTTCAATCTGTAGCGCCTTGAGTGCGGTGAGATAGCGACGACAAGTGTCCTCGAGGGGAGGGATGGGTAAGACAGGTAGCTGGGTTTGATGCGCCCATGTGCGTGATTGGGTGTCAGAATCAGACATGTGGGTGATAGAAAACAGTTAAGCTGAACTGATATTGGCTTAGTTTAAATAGACTAGCGTAGTACGACGAGATGATCATGACGACTCGGGTATAGCGTTTTCTCCGCTTTTACACCGCAGCCTCAGTACTGTAACGTAGTTTCGGATGAACACGGCGCCCCGAGGAGTACCGACTCGGACACGGTCCAATCCTAAAAGCGCTTTTCTACCACATACTTTGCTTCTTATACCCTATAGAAACATCGAGTCGAACCTTGCGGGGGAGAACGGGAGCATTTCATGGACGCCTTTTTTTTTGTATGAGCACTGACGTCATAAAGCGGGTACAGCAGCATCTCATCACCCGACGATTTCCTAGCTACTAGGTTTTCTCCCATTGTAACGAAACCTGTCGTCAAAAAAAAAAAAAAAACCCATCAGTTTGCGACAGACATGCATCCACGGGCATGTGGTGACTGTAGACTCGGAGATGACCATAGATAGCAAAATAGATAGGCACGCCCGCCACTATTTGATGGGACCCTGAACACCGACATCTCTCCTGGGGACGCGCCATCACATGCACGTCTCACTATATCCAACTTGGTAGTCGAGTCGCTGTCCTCGCTCTATTGGTGCAGTGCCTCCCTGCCATCCACTGATTGAAGCTCCCAATGGGTACAGTAACTGCACCTCAACCCCCTCGCCACTGGCCACAGTCTACATTTGTGTTCTGCAGGAAAGACCGCCAGCTGCTCGCGTAAACGAAGATGTGGTTCGGACCCTCGAGCCCAAGGTCTCAAATTTCAAGTTTGTTGGTGTATGAGCGCCTTTCTCTCCGCCGCTCTTACGTCGGCATTGATGTCGCAACAGCAAATCTTATGGCATGGCTGTGATGGCGCTACTAAACCCCTCTCTTAAATATGTACGGATCAAGCTCGCTGTTCACGTCTTTCTCTATCCATCTCTCTGAGGCAGCCCCATTTCATCAGGTTGAAAGATGTCAGCACTCGACTGCGTCAGTGGGACTATCTGTGATGCCCAGCAGAACAAGCAATCCTTTTCAACCGCCAACTCCACCATCTTGACAAATGGTCAGAGCATCGGCTTGGCTGTAAGCGTTCTCTCGTCTATCGCCTGAATTACACTCAGTCGCGCACAGTTGACAGCCGAGGCGTCCTTCCTTAGTTTCGGGGCTGTGATTGTCGTTTTTATCATCATCGCGGTATGTTCTATCTCATTTCAGCTGTGCCGTTCAGCTTATCAAAATACTGTGTAGAGGAATCTGCTACGTTATCGAAAGCTCCTCCCAAATGGTGACTGGAAGCTTCTACGGACACCCGCTGACATATACATGGTCTGCCCCATGTTTCACTCATAACTCGCGTGTTGCCTGATCCTAGCCGCGTCACAGCTCTTTCTTTTTGCATTCGACATTATACAGGCCGTCGGGGGTATCATGAATGTCCGATGGGCCCACGATGGGATCGTCACTACGGGTTCATATTGCACAGCACAGGGTATCATTAAGCAAATGGGCGAACTCGGAGTTGCATTACTCTCTCTCGTATGTGATGTGTATGAAACCTCTGATCACTGATGCAAACCCTACCAGGCACTCACCGTCCATACATTTACGATAGCTCTATGGAGCGTAGGAGCTGCAGCGCGTTCCTTTGCATTCGGGTTCGTTGCTTTCACAAGTCTTTTCGCCGTGCTCTGGGTTAGTATCAGCAATGGAATTCACAAGGACTTTGAGACACCTACTCCCGTGCGTATTTCTGGTCTTCTCAACATCGCGATTCACCGCTGACACCTGGCTAGTTTTGGTGCTGGATCGGTCCTAAGTACAATAAGGAGCGCTTGGCTGGTGAATACGTTTGGATGTGGATCGCTTTATTTGCCTCTGTGGTGATGTACATCCTGTTGCATTTCTGGATGAAAGGCCACTTGTCTGTCGATGGCAAGAAGTGGTACAAATTTCGCTTGGTCAAGTCGGACGTTGAATACTCAGAGAGGCGAGCGACGTTGGGAATTCTTTTGTATGCCCTTGCCCTTCTCTGTTGCGAATGCCGCTGATAAACTATGCAGCTACCCACTGGCGTACACCCTTGTGGTGATTCCGCTCTCGGTTGCCCGTTGGCTACTGTTTAATCACAAGAAAGTGCCTTCCGCGGCTACCTTTTTCGGCATTATCATGTTCCATCTTTCCGGTACCGTCAACGTCCTCCTTTTCTTGATTGTTCGACCTCGCCTCCTCCTCTTCACACCCCCGGAGAAGCTCGGCAAGTCTAAAGGAACTTTCCAACCCAAGCATCGGCTCAGCTATATTCCTCGATATGATCGAGCACGACCAAAGCCCGCAAGCAACGAGGGTCTCATGGATGACGTATGAAATATGGTATGGAATGTAACTGGAGAAAATACTGTAGCATCTATGTAAACTTAAAGGTTGAGGACATTTGACGACAGAAACGCCTAACATAGGAATCATATGTATTTACCTAATATTAATCGTGGGCGTTTCACACGTCTGGATTTCGAGCTTTATCTTGTCTTTCCGTGGTTTTTGCGCTACATAGAGAATGTGAACTGCGAGGGGAATTTCATGGTGTCGTGGGAACACCACATGAGCTATTCCAGGAACTCACACCTTATTGCTTCGGCGGAGTCTTAATTAGTGCCGAGGTCCCCCCGACAACACTACAATTGATTTTACCGTGGGTACAGTATCACATGGGTGCGGAAAAAGTGCAGCTGGGTGTGGGAGCACGGTGCGCGGCTGGCTCCTTAAGAGCTGGGTAGGAAAGTCCACCCTTCTCCCCACTCGTGCACTCCCCACCGTGACTTGCAACCAGCCCATCGGGGGTCGCGCCGCGCCGCGCCATGCGCTAGGCACCAGGCAGGTGCCACCGGCCAACCCCCCTGATAGGTCGTAAGACTGGTACCCTAAATGGCCTCAGAAGGACAGCGATCGGGGTGGCAGTAGAGAGCTTTTGCAGGTTCGAAACCGCTGCTGACCGTAAGTGACTTGCTTTCCCCTGGGCTCTCTGTACTGACCCTTATCCTCGGAGACAGGTGACAGATGGCTATGCCAAGCAGGTCCGACGACCCGAGTGCCCCTCTTCGCACCAGGTCGGTGTACTACGCTCTTGTGGGCGTAGTCCCGCTATCCGAGTCTTGGTTGTATTCGAGTTGCAATACCAAGTGCAGTACTCGTCTGTGACTCGACCGTCTTACCCCCTTGGGACAGGAATGTCCGAATGTTGTACTCTGCCACAGTCATGATCGAACGCGACGATCTACGTCTTCGCGTTGTGTCGATCGTCCGTTCACATGGTCCACCGAGCTGGTTGGTTTGACAGCCTGAGGTCCTATTAGTAGGGCGTCTAGATCCCGTCGGCCAAGCTCAGCCTGGAGGGGTGGCGCTACAGCGACATGAGGAATACGTACAGGCTGCTGGCATCAATAGTCCATGGAGCATGCAGATCGAGGTGAATCCGCGGATCAACGAACAGGTATGGACTATGCGTTAGGAAACTGCGATCGGTTGGACCAGGGTAGTGGGGAAAACGTGGGCCAACATCAGTACTATCTGCGCGCCCATCACTTTGAGTCCTTGATGTCTCACTGCTGGCATGTAAATCCGAGCTTGACAGTCATTGTCCTCTCTGCGCTCTCTACGCTGGTCAGTGCCTCCCTACCGTAAAATTCCACATACTGTCCACTGATCGAACTGTCATACAGTAAGTGCACCTCGGCACCCTCGTCACGCGTCACTGAGAACTCCGCTGTCAGTTTTTTTTTTTTTTTTTGTCTTATTTGGATCTATTCTCATGTCAGTTTGCAGTGCTTTTCAGCCCTCAATATCGTCGTTCTAGTAAGACTTTGAAGGACACGTAACGCGTCAAGTGCCACGTGCAAATTCGTTCCGTGTTTTTGTTGCCATCTTAGTGTTTGAATTTGCGTTCCAAGTTACTCTTTCAGGTGCGTTGCAATGTGCGGCATTCACCACCAGCTGCTCGTGTGTGTGAAAAAGCGGTTCAGGCCTTCAAGCCCAAGGCCTCAAGCTTCGAAGATGAGTGCCTTTCCCTGCGGCTTTTTCCTGCGCGCATCTATACAATTGGAGCTCGTCAAAGGCTTCCAGGGACCAGTCTGGACTGGTCCCTGACAGGCCCTGCAGATGCACTCTCTCACGCCAACATCTACACTGCGAGTAACTGTTTGTTTGTTTGTTTGTTTTTTTTTTTTTGAAATATATTTATTCCGGGACAGTTGCGAGTAAATATTGTTGCATGGCTGTGAGAGCGCTACTCGACCCTCTCTTAAAAATGTCGGACCAGTTCCCCTTAATTATCGATCTGTCTGAGGTCTCAGCCCCATTTCATCAAGCCGAAACATGTCACCACTCCACAGCATCAATGGGACTGTCTGTGATGTGCACCAGAACATGCAAGCCTTTCGAGACGTCAACCCCACCATCTTGACAAATGGTCAGAGCATTGGCTTGGCTGTGAGTGTTCTCTCATCTATCACCCGACTTACACTCAGTCACACACAGCTGACAGCTGAAGGATCCTTCCTCAGTTTCAGTGCTCTGACCGTTATTTTCACTTTGATCGCGGTATGTCACGGTTCTATCTCTTTTCGGCTGTGCCCCCACCCAGTCACAGTTTATCAAAGTAATGTGTAGAGGAACCTGCTACATTATAGAAGGACCCTCCCAAATGGTGATTGGAAGCTTCTGCGGACTCCCACTGACATATACATGGTCTGCTCCATGTTTTCACAACTTGCGCGAAGTCTAATCTTAGCTACGTCACAGCTCTCCCTTTTTTCATACGACGTTGTGCATGCCGTCGGCGGTATGCTGAATGTCCGATGGGCCCACGATGGGATTGTCACGACAGGCCCATATTGCACGGCACAGGGTATCATTAAGCAAATGGGTGCACTCGGAGTTGCACTGCTCACTCTTGTATGTATCGTATATGGCACATCTGCGCACTGATGTAAACCTTACCAGATACTCACCATTCACACATTCACGACGGCTCTATGGGGCATAGGAGCTCAAGCACGTTCCTTTGCTTTTGGGATCGTCGCTCTCGCATCTCTTTTCGTCGTGCTCTCGGTTGGTATCAGCAATGGAATCCACAAGGACCTTGAGATGCCTACGCCTGTACATAGCTTCTGGTCTTCTCATTGCCGCAGATTCGCTACTGACACGTTCTGGTTAGTATTGGTGCTGGATCGGCCCAAAGTACACTGGGGAGCGCTTGGCCGGTGAATACGTTTGGATGTGGATCGCTTTATTTGCCTCTGTGGTGATGTACGTCCCGCTGCATTTCTGGATGAAGGGCCACTTCTCGGTCGATTGTGAGAAGTGGTACAAATTTCGTCCGGTCAAGTCGGACGTTGAATACTCAGAGAGGCGAGCGACGTTGGGAATCCTTTTGTATGTCCTGGTGATTTTGTCGCGAACGCAGCTGATAAGCTGTCCAGCTACCCACTGGCGTACACCCTCATGGTTATTCCACTCTCGGTTGCTCGTTGGCTGCATTTCGGTCACAAGAGCGTGCCTTCGGCGGCTACCTTTTTCGGTCTTATGATGTTCCATCTTTCCGGTGCCATTAACGTCCTCCTTTTCTTGATCGTTCGACCTCGCCTCCTCCTTTTCACACCCCCTGAGGAAGCACAACCAAAACCGGACTGGGACTCGCAGACGACGTGTGTGATGGGGTCTGTAACTGTAGAAAATACCATAGCTGTCTCGCATAAGCCTCAGTAAGGTTGGGAGACATTTGACGATAGAAACGCCTATCGCAGGCCCGGGGTCATAAACTATGTATTTACCTAGACGTTAGTCGTAGGCATTTCACACGCCCACACATTTAATAACGTTGTCTCTTCATATTTTCTGCGCTACATAGTAAATGTGAACTATGGTGATGCGGCATGTCGGTGCGAAGGAAGCTCTCGAACAAATAGATGGTGTCGAGCCCCAGCTGGGAACATGGTGTGAGCTGATTCCGGGCCCTCTTGATTGTACTCGTAGACCATCTCCCTTCTAGAATACTAGGGATGTTGCACTCGGGTGTGTTCGCCATAGTCATGGATTGAAGTTTGTGTTATGCTCCGCGTCGTGTTGTATCGATCACTTACTGGTATTCACCGAGCCATTAAGCTAGTTGGTTTGTAAGGCTCTCTTGGCATGCGCTAACATCCCGTCAACGTCAGGACGACACGGGAAATGCGGGCCGTGTCTCTAGTTCTGGTCGGGGTTCGGATGGACGGACGAGTCACCGGCAATAACACATGATGTAGCTTTGAGAAACCTGGCGACGCGATTAAGCATCCGTTTGCGCTGGGGATAGTTGCCACCTGAAGAAACAAGGCCAGGCGTCATTCGACATCCTCACCATCGTCGTCCCTTTCCTCTTCTGCCAGAATCGTCCATGGGACATTCAGCCAGCTATCGGGTCCTACCAACGACAGAGGCGAACCCCTTCAGACAGTCAACCTCCTCGTCCTTGATGGTGCATGCGCGCAGCTCTATGTGGTCCAACGTAGTCACGCATAAGGGGCTCGCTTGTCGCCAATCCATCGCATCAAAAGTGCATTCAATGCCGTTTCGCTCCCACGCATAATGCCAACCGGCATGAGCGATACCAGCTCCTGGAAGGGCGGGACACTATCGTTGTCGTTGTTTCCATTGACGTTAATGTTGACGTTGTCGTTGTCTCCATTGCTGTCGCTGTCATCGTCGTCACTGCCATTGTTGTCGTCCTCATCGATGTCGATGTTGATGTCGGTGCTGAATAGCGCTGAATCCCTGATGCGCTGCGATGATGCCAGAGAGGTCGGCCCGAGCGCATTGAGTAAGCTCTCAGCCAGCACAGGTGTGCGTGACCTCCGTACAATTCACGAACGTGTTGTACAAGTGTTGTACGGTACTTGTACCAATCACCCACGAACCACACAGCGACGAGGACATGGCACATAGCCTGAACCTAAAAGCGCTTTGCTTCTTGTAGAAACATCGAGTCGAACGTTATGCAGGAGAACGCAAGGGAGAATGGGAGCATTCATGGGCGCCACTGGCACTTTGTACGCAGGTACAGGAGCATCTTGTCACCCGACGATTTCCTAGCCACACAGGACTTCTCCCATTATAACCAAACCCGTCAGTTTGCGACAAACGTGCGTCCACAGGCGTATGGCGATACTGTAGACTCGGAGATGACCATAGCTCGATATGAAAGCTAATTTGGATGATCTTCATCCAAAATAATCGTGATATTCAGAATTATCCTAACGTAGACGGTTTAGTCAAGGGCCGCGGCAGTACTTTCCAGGATGCATCATCCCCCAAGACATCTTGAGGTCTTCCCCTCGCAGTGACGCACTGCATGGTCCCATGTATTGCAGCGACTACGGTAAGACAACAGTTTTAAAAATGCAAACCAATGTCAGGTAAATAGTAGTAATATGAGTCCCATAATAGGCGCTTCTGTCGTCAAATGCCCCCCAGCCTTTACTTAAGCTTATGCGAGACTCGGACAGCTATATATTTTCTACAGCTACATTACAGACCCTGTCTCACACGTCATCTATGGGTCCCAGCCCTGTTTCCAGTCGTTGCGGGCTTTGCCAGTGGTTGTGCTCGACCATATCGTGGAATATAGCAGAGCTGATACTTGGGTTGGCAAATTCTACTTTAGACTCGCTGAGTTCCTCAGGGGGTGTGAAAAGGAGGAGGCGAGGCCGAACGATTAAGAAAAGGAGGACATTGATGGCACCGGAAAGGTTGAACATGATAAGACCGGAAAAGGTAGCCGCCGAAGGCACTTTCTTGTGACTGAACTGTAGCCAACGGGCAACCGAGAGTGGAATCACCATGAGGGTGTATGCTAGCGGATAGCTGGATAGCCTATCAGGTTCGTTCGCGACAAATGGCTGGGACTTAAAGAAGGATTCCCAACGTCGCTCGCCTCTTTGAGTATTCAACGTCCGACTTGACCGGACAAAATTTGTACCACTTCTCACCATCCACCGAGAAGTGGCCCTTCATCCAGAAGTGCAGCAGGACGTACATCACCACAGAGGCAAATAAAGCGATCCACATCCAAACGTATTCACCAGCCAAGCGCTCTTCGTTGTACTTTGGACCAATCCAGCACCAATACTAACCAGAACGTGTCAGTAGTGAATATGCAGCGATGAGAAAACCAGAAAAATTTACGGGAGTAGGCATCTCAAAGTTCTTGTGAATTCCATTGCCAATACCAACCCAGAGCCCAACGAATAGACATGTGAAAGCAACGATCCCGAAAGCAAAGGAACGCGCTGCAGCTCCTATGCTCCATAGAGCTGTCGTGAATGTGTGAATGGTGAGTATCTGGTTGGGTTTGCATCAGTGCGCAGAGGTTCCATACACATCACATACGAGCGAGAGTAATGCAACTCCGAGTTCACCTATTTGCTTAATGATTCCCTGTGCTGTGCAATATGGGCCTGTCGTGACGACCCCGTCGTGGGCCCATCGGACATTCAGGATACCGCCGATGGCCTGCACAATGTCGTATAAAAAAAGGGAGAGCTGTGACGTAGCTAGGATCAGACTTCATGCGGGATGTGAAAACATGGGGCAGACCATGTATATGTCAGTTGGAGTCCGTAGCAAGTCCCAGCCACCATTTGGGAAAGACCTTCTATAACGTAGCAGGTTCCTCTACACAGTATTCCAATAAATTGGATGGTACAGCCGAAAAAAGATAGAACATACTGCGATCAAAACGAATATGAAAATCACAGCACCGAAACTGAGGAAGGATGCCTCGGCTGTCAGCTGTGTGCGACTGAGTGTAATTCAGGTAGTAGATGAGGGAGCGCTCACAGCCAAGCCAATGGTTTGGCCATGTGTCAAGATGAAGTGGGCAGTTGAAAAGGATTGCTTGTTGTTCTGTCGGGCATCGCAGACACTCCCATTGACGCCGTGGAGTGCTGACATGTTTCAACTCGATGAAATGGTGCTGAGACCTCAGAGAGATCGATAATGAAAGGGAATTGGTTCGACATTCAGGTTTTAAGAGAAGGGTTGAATAGCACCCCTACAGCCACGCCATGATATTTTCTATTACAACATCAACGTCGACGTCAGAGCGGCAGGAAAAGGGCGCCCATATACCCAAACTTGAGGCCTTGGGCCCAAACCAGTTTTTCGTTCATGCAAGCAGCTGGTGGTAAATGCCACAAATTGGGATACATCGTTGTCCCTACAAGAGCAACCTAGAACACAAATGCAAACGCTAAAGTGGCAACTAAATCCAGAACGATTCTGAACGAATTGGCACGTGCTACGTTTCCTTCGGAGTCTTACTGGAATGATATGGTGGCCGCAATGCACTGCAGACTGATATGAGAATTGACAGCAGCGAAGGGGGATGAGGTGTATTTACTGTACGACAATGGGATTCCAATCGGTGGACGGTGCAGTATATGAACTCTTACGGTAGGGAGGCATTGCACCGGTGCAGAGAGGACAACAGCTTCCAAGCTTGGATGTACAGCAGTGAGATGTACGTCCTGTCACGTCTAAATGATTGGCGCGGGTACCAGTACGGACGATGGCCCCCATTTTCTCCGTCATCAACCACAGTTAAGTACTATAAAAGGTACAGTAATAAAGCTATGCACCATGCCTGCAGAGCAATGATTGAGACGGTAAGTACGAAGATACGTAGACATTGTGCGGGTTTGCACGACATCAGCTCAGTAATTGAATATATGAATGGTATGGAGATGGGAATGAATCGTCGAACATTCGGGCTCACTTAAGATACGAAATGGAATTTCACTTGAATACTCCGACACTACCAACTGGGTTGATGGGATCTAGACGCCATTCCAGTAGGAACTGATGAACCAACAGAACTTGATGGCTCGTGTGAGCGGACAATCAATGGATATGCCTCGTTGGTTGCAAGCTTTGGTCGTGTTCGATCATATCGGGGAAAATAGCAGAGCTGGTACCTGTGCTGACAAGTTCCACGCTAGATTCTCCGAGATCCTCAGGGGGTGTGAAGAGGAGGAGGTGAGGTCGGACAATCAAAAAAAGGAGGACGTTAAGGGCACCGGAAAGGTTGAACATCATAAGACCGAAAATAGTAGCTGCCGAAGGCACACTCTTGTGACTGGCCAGTAGCCAACGGGAAGCCGAGAGTGGAATCACTGTGATGGTATAAGCTAATGGATAGCTGGATAGCTTATCAGTTGCGTTCGCGACAGAATGTCCAAGACGTACAGAAGGATCCCCAACGTCGCTCGCCTCTTTGAGTACTCAATGTCCGACTTCACCAGGCGAAATTTGTACCACTTCTCGCTATCAACCGACAAGTGGCCCTTCATCCAGAAATGTAGCGGGATGTACATTACCACAGTGGCAAATAAGGCAATCCACATCCAGATGTATTCACCGGCCAGGCGCTCCCTAATGTACTTAGGGCCAATCCAGCACCAAAACTAGCCAGAAAGTATCAGCAGTGAATCGTGGCGATGAGAATACAGGAACCATGTACGGGCGTCGGCTTCTCAAAGTCTTTGTGAATTCCATTGCTGATACCGGCCGAGAGTACGACGAATAGACATGTGAAAGCAACAAACCCGAAAGCGAATGAACGTGCTTTAGCTCCTACGCTCCATAGAGCTGTCGTGAATGTGTGGACAGTGAGTATCTGGTAGGGTTAGCATCAGTGCATAGAGAAGCCATATATGATACATACGAGTGTGAGCAGTGCAACTCCGAGTGCGCCAATTTGCTTAATGATACCCTCAGCTGTGCAATACGAGCCTGTCGTGACGATCCCGTCATGGGCCCACCGGACATCCAGGATACCCCCGATGGCCTGCACGACGTCATATGAAAAAAGGGAGAGCTGTGATGTGGCTAAGATTAGACTTCGTGCAGGCTGTGAAGACATGTAGCGGACCATATATATGTCAGTGGGAGTCTGTAGGAGCTTCCAGTCACCATTCGGGAGGGTCCTTCTATAATGTAGCAGGTTCCTCTAAACAGAATTTCGCTAAACTGGACAGCATGGCCAAAAAGAGATAGAACGTACCACGATCAAAATAAAAATGATGGTCAGAGCACCAAAACTGAGGAAGGATGCCTCGACTGTCAGCTGTGTGCGACTGAGTGTAAGTCGGCGGGTGGTAGATGAGAGAACGCTCACACTCAAGCCAATGCTCTGACCATTTGTCAAGATGGTGGTGTTGGCGTCTGAAAAGGGTTTGTTCTGCTGGGCATCGCAGACAGTCTCATTGACACCGTCGAGTGCTGACATCCTTCACCCTGACGAAATGGGTCTGAGACCTCTGAGATATCGATAAAGAAAGGGAACCGGTCCCACATTTTAAGAGATTAAGAGAGGGGTCGGGTAGTGCTCTCACAGCAATGCGACGATAATTATTCACGGCATCAATGTCGACGTGAGAGCGGCGGAGGGGAAAGGCGCTCATACTCACCAAACTTGAGGCTTGAGCCCGAGGGTTCGAACCACTTTTTCGTTCACGCCAGCGGTTGGTGGCGAATGCCACACATTGCGGCATGGGTCGTCCCTGAAAAAACAACTCTGAACGCAAATGCAAACACCGAAATAGCGACGAAATCCAGAATGAATTGGCACGCGCTACTTGACGCACTACGTTTCCGAGTCCTTCGGAGGGCCACAAGGACTGCAAAGTGATACGGGAATTGGCAGCAGCGATGGAACCGAGGTGCATTTCCTGTACAACAGTTCGATCAATGGACAGTATCTGGAAGGCACTGCACCAGCGCAGAGAGGGCAATAATTTCCATGCTTGGATAATGATGATACACCAATGAGGCGTAGTGATTGGTGCGGATACTGATCCAGTCGACCGCAGTCTTCAAACACATAGTCCATACCTGTTCATTAATCTGCGAATTCATCTCGGTCTGTTTGGACCGTCGATGCCAGCAGTCTGGACGTAGTATTCCTTCTATCGCCGTCGCCGTAGCGCCACTGACGAGATCTAGACACCATACTACTAGTAATACTAGGACCTGGTTAGCTTGGCGGCATGTGTGAATGGGCGGCCAATACAATGCGACGCAGATCGTCACGGACTTCATTCCACGACTGTGAAATAGTCGATGAGTAAGTTACAACCAAGAGTCACGGCTTCAGTTGCCCGGAATGAGCTCACGTGATGTTCCCAGCTGAGGCTTCTATGTAGCGCAGACAAAGTCGTACGTACTGCGTTACAAGAACATCTTCGCCTTTACCTTAACCTTCGAACAATGAGTTGCTATCCTCGGTCCCTCGCCTTAGCAATCTAAGTCGGCAACCTCAGGATCAATTGGAGTCCCAAACCCCCGGAAAGACTTGGGCTTCTCATCGAACACGAAGATATGGGGTTGCGCCGATCATACCTCGGTCTTATGGGCTGAAGAAGTTACAAGGGAGGACGTACTCCTGCGGATGCGTAAAACACAGCTAACATACTATTCAGCTAATCAGATGCGAAGAGGCACAAACCTGGGGTGGAATGGTGCTCTTTTCTTCGTCGAGCTTCAGTGTTTGGGAGTACGTGTTTAGCTGGTTTCAAGATTGTACGAACTGAGTAACGAACGGCGTGATCCACAAGAGCACACTGGGGCACACGTGTTCCTGAAGGTACGACGTTGATTTTTTACTTACTTAAAACCTTAAATAATAGGTTTAGTCATTTAGCGTCCTTGTATAGTTGAACGAGTGTACGGACCAGCTGAATTGTTGATAAGTGAAGAGAATGGACGTAGACGTACGTTATCCACGTTGCTACTTGACATGCATCGCAGGCACTGACGAGATTGTATGTGACCGTGTTGCACTTGCACGAGCTTGCGTCGTTGACACCGTTAAGACCCGTGTACGAGTGGTACCCTGGCTGCCGCGCGTTAATGGTGAACGCTGGCGGCGGTCGAGAACACGAAGGAATGGCACACGCAAGAGAAAAATAAAGAAGGGTTGCTGACCGCCACCATTGCAGGTTCCCATCATAGATGCTGCGACCGTACACGCATTTGACCAAGAGTGTTGAACGTCTACGTGTCGACCATCAACCCATCCGCCTACAGAGACATAAGGTGAGGCTGTAACCATTTATAGGACAAGCTACAGTCCGGAGCGTTGATTCTGTCTATCCTAGTTGACCAGGATAGCATAGCATAAGGAGCGAAACTGTTGCACGTTCGAATCCTGGTGATTCTTAAGATAGATTATCAATATAAGCATCCGCCCCTTTCAAGTCTACTGAAATTTTCCCTTTGCGCCCGAAAATGGTGTGTTTCTTGTCGGGTCACGGGGTAGCGTTTGTAGTACTGAAGAAGAACTGTGACCCGTTCGTGCTGACGGCGTGTGGCCTATGAAAAAAAAGGAATAAGCCACTAAAAATGCCAGAGGGTATTGAAACGGCATACCGATCAGGCTCGAGGTCGTCGGAAAACTCGTCGTCGAAATCGCGGTCCCAGGTGCTTGTCCCGCCGGTGCTGTCCCTGAGGGTCACCCGTCTGGATCATGAACTTGGGTATGACGCGGTAGAAATGTAAGTTATAGACGATTTCGGGAGCTCGGAGAACACGCGCGGAGCGAACTAGAAAGAACATAAGAGTCTCAGGATCGCGTGTGTACGAGCGATGTCTGAGGTGCTAGGTACGAGGGGGCGAAAGTATTTGTACTACGGGGTCAAAAGTCTAATACGTACGGCTGTCATGCTAGTAGTCTAAGGTATATTGAAGGGGACAGGACAGGAACAGGGACGAGGAACGGATGTATTGTGCTAAAGTAAATTTGGGTACGAGGCGGAAGCAAACGGTAATCGCGCATTACCTGCGCTCGATCTCAACAAGAAGATCATGTTGTCGTAGCATCCGCTGCGCGCGTGTCCGATGAAGTTCTCGACAGCCTTGGGCGCCTGCTGCGGGAACAGGCGCAAGTGCATGTGCATGTCCCCCAGCGTCGTGCAGATCGTCGCAGACGTCGCGGTGGGTACAGAGGCGGCGATCGACTGCTCTTCGCGTGTCGGGCATTCGTTGAAGATATCTCTGTCGCCCGATTTCGGTTAGGGTTCCTGACGCCGGATTGAGTGACTCGACGTCGACCGGAAAGCCCCGTAAGATGGTATCGAGGACGGGGGTAGCAAGGGGCATACCTTCTTGAATTCGTACAAGTCTGTCTGGCTCTTGAATGACCACAAGCCTGGCACATTTGTCGGCAACTCGAACTGTGTCCAATACTCGACAAAGCTACCTTCATCTGCAGAGTCAAACCGGTCACCGTACCATCAAAGGATATCAGGCGACGATTGCAGGAAGCGCGCCGTCATCAAGTGGATGTGGAATCGATGCAGCCAACTTCTGCGTTGTGTAGAAGGGCGCATCGGCAGGTGATGGCCACAAGGTTGATCACGTCGTAATACAAGAGGCTCTTGTGATACCCATCTGCGCTCAGGAGATGATCTAGGAAGAGCCGTTCATGCGGGAGCACTATACGAAGGGAAAAAAACCGTGCTCAGGAGCGTTCGATGAGCAGTGCATCTCCACGCACCTTTTCGTGTTTTCGTGCCTGGATTGACCGGGGCACCTTCTGGCATGGGCACGGGCCCAACGTCATCGTTTCTCTCTTCATCCTCCTGTGCAAAAATAGATGCAGGTAGGCGTACCGATCAATATGTAGTACGGTCAAGGTGGAAGTGTAAAAAAAAAAAAAAGGTAAGTAGAAGAAAGGACAAGTACGGTGGGTTCTGGTGTGGATCTGTGTCTGGATCACTTCATCAAAACACACTGCACCGGTCCACAACGCAGTGGCCAAGCACTGACAATATGGTTCTGTCTTTGCGTGCACAAACTGAGAAAAGGTGTTGACTAATACTTAACGATTTTTCATCATCTATAATGAGAAAATTATTTTATTCAAACATTATGTCCATCCAAGGATTATATTGTTGTGAAAAAACTCAATGTTTTTCCTTGAAATAAATCATAAGCTGAACGTTAAGTTTTTTCGCAGTGTGATAATTCCGGAATGGACTTAAAGTTTAATTAGAAATTACTTTTTAATTATGGATTGTGTAAAATCATTAAGTATTAGTCACTGCTTTTTCCCAGTTATTCGTGTGAAAAAATGGAATTATGTTGTCAGTGCAAGGCATTTGTAGAATGTAATTACAGTGGCCCGGGAGAGCAATTGACTAATCGCAGACTTCTCATGCGCCGGTGAGAATGGACCGCTGTACCACAACTCAACTTCAACCTCCGAAATCTCTACTTTTAAATATCATTTTGTATCTTTTTATTATGTAACTTACTGTAGTAAATAATGCATAAACAACGTGTTTCATTGTGGAATTGTGCAATGTGAGGGGATTGGAACGCGAGGGAGGGGGGACACATCCTCCTCCTCCTCCCAATTTAACATGCCTGCCACTTTTGAAATCCCCGTCTGTTCCTCCATTACCGAAAACCTTCGCACGTTCCGGACTCCTGGATCCGACAAGCGGCTAGCCGAAGACCCCGCTACATCACACAGGTACAGGAGCATTACGCATGACCAGAAGCGCGGGAAGATGACACTAGAGTGGGCGAATGAGGAGGAGTTCCTCTCCTGGCTTGCAGCTGAAGAGTCGGATCAGACTATTGAGCTGATTGTGAGTCATGTCACACATTCCGATTCACCGCTCTGGCGGGCGCGATGTATCCTGAAGTGCTCACGGGAATGGACAGGTGGCCAGAGCAAATCTGGTGCCACTGTATCCGAGGGGCGGGAAAGGAAGATCCCATCAAAGAAGACTGGTTGCTGGTGTCGGCTAACTATCAAACTTTATCGGCACACTGAGACCATTCTTGGGAAGTACGAGAACGAGCATGATCACCCAGTTGGCAACGAAAATCTGCGATTCACTCGGCTGTCAGACAAGTCCAGAGACCTGGTCATGCAGTTAGTTCACATTGGGGTAGATACCAAGGCGATCATGAGTGATGCGCCGCCTATCCCAATCCCACCCGTTAGTTGACAGTAACCACTAGCTGAAGCGCGTGCGCGAGTCTAGTAAGCGTACAGATTGTGACCATTACATTACAATGCGGGACATCAATCGCATCCGCCGGATTGTCGAGAATGAGGAGATCTGTCTCGACGAGAATGACGCAGTCTCAATCAAAGTCTGGGCCACCCGGCTTCAACAAGCTGGTGCCGAGGTAGTCTTGAAGGATAAGATCGACGTGCCCCCCGCTGGATCTAGGCTTTCTCCAGAAATCTTTATCATGTGCATACAAACTGAGTTCCAGAAGTCTCAATTCAGAGAAATCGGAAATAATTTTATATCTATTGATGCTACCCATAACACTACGCAATATGTTGGGCTGCAGCTGTTGAGCTGGCAGCACTAACAGCGAGATAAGAGCAAGAGCGGCTAAGACACAAAAGTAAACTTCAGAGGTGAAGAAAACTCTATAGCAGCGCTACACACCTAAGACACAAAAGTAACTAGTACAGTGTCAGCGTAAGGTAGAGAGGCTTAGTAGTAAAGAAGGGACTTACACTTCAGAGGTGAAGAAAACTCTGAAGTGTGAGGGCGAAAACAGCAGACCTTATATACAGGACGCTTAGCTAATAATGGTCTGTGTGCACTGGTGACTCAAACAAAATGCACCTGGTCTGTGCGCCAGAGGGAGAAACGCCATTGGAGGGCAAAGAACAATAAGACCGCCTAATGCGGATGTGATCGGTATCTTAACAATAAGAACAAGGAGAACCTAATAAGGAACTTCAAAATAAAGATAAACAATAACCGGTCCGTATAAGTCCGGAAGTCCATAATCTAACCATAGGGGTCAGATACCGTATAAGGAAGGGAATGACTCAATCATATCCCACGAGACATCACACTTTATTTGGTGACGTCTCAACATCCCTCCATGATCGAGGCAGTCCATTCTGGAGATAAGAATAGGTGGTAGATGGTGATGAGAGCGCGTGTCAAGTTTCAACAAGTTCTCAACATAAGAACTGTGTGAGAGTCCTTTGCAAGTTCTCAACATAAGAACTGTGCAAGAGTCTAGGAGTTCGGGATTGAAGTCCCTTGAACACCTTTACTTCATTTGTCATAAAGGACAACTTTTTTGAAGTGCAGGGTACAACTCCATATAAGACAGAGAGAAAGGACTCTCTTCTGCAGAGATAAGAGCGAATCTTATTCTGCCTTGACACTTCATCGGCAACCTTATAAAAAGGTCCATCAACCCGAATTTCTGATAGATGTGGATCCTATCCACACTATTCTCCATTACACCAACCCAACATCATTAACCAGCTTCTCGAAGGTTTCCCTTGGTAGAGACTTAGTAAGTCCGTCTGCTACCATGTCCTTCGTTGGAGTACGTATCAGGTGTATTACCTTGTTTTCTACATACTCCCTGACAGCGTGGTGCTTGATGGGGATATGTTTGGACCGTCTCCCAGTGACGGGGTTTAGGGCTAAGTCTACAGCGCCCTTGTTGTCACAGTGAAGAGGTATGGGGGAGGATACCTCGTACCCCAGTTCTTCTAGGAAAGTCCTATACCACTGAGCTTGGTTCGCAGCCTCGGCGAGGCTCATGTACTCAGCTTCTGTGGTGGACTGTGCTACCGTCTTTTGCTTTCTGGTGCACCATGAAATGGCACCATTCGCAAGTAGGTAGACGTAGCCAGTGGTGGAGTGGCGGTCTTCCTGGTCACCCCAGGAAGAGTCGCAGTAGCCATGGAGGCCTTCTCCACCATTCCCTCCAGAGTAGCGCAACGCGTAGTCCTTTGTAGTTTTAAGGTATGCTAACACGTATTTGGCAAGGCGCAAATGCTGCTGAGAGGGATTGGAAGCGAATTGGCTGAGGCGCGCAACAGCGAAGGAGATATCAGGTCTGCTTCCAATCTGCGCATATAGCAGAGACCCAATGATCTGTTGATACTTCTTAATCTCAGAGGTAGAGGCTTGATCTTCGTACTGATCAAGTGAGCCTCCGCGTCCAGAGGGAAGAGGAGTATATACTTGGGTTGGAATCCCTCATTCCAAACCTTTCAACCACATCGCAGATGTAATCTGACTGGTTGATGGTCATAGTGCGGTTGGCACGATCTCTGGTGATGTTAACACCGAGGTATGACTCAATCTCTCCCAGATCGGTCATCTCATATCGACTTGATAGAGATGCCTTCAGATCATTGATCTTAGCTAATGAGTTGCCCAGTATAGTAATATCATCTACATATAAGATGACGAATAGTACATCACCCTCCTCTTGGAGATGATATACGTATACTCCTGCATCAGAGTACGTCCGCGTGAAGCCGAGTTCACTAAGAACTCCATGGAACTGTAGATTCCATGCGCGGGAGGCCTGCTTCAGACCATAGAGGGCTTTCTGAAGCCGGCACACCAAGTGTTCCGAGCCAGCTGTGACGAAACCTACGGGCTGCTCCCATGTAGATTTCCTCGTCCAGTTCTCGTGAAGGAACGCCGATTTGACGTCCATCTGGTGGATCTCCCAATCCTCCAGAGTGGCTAACGCCAATAATAGTCTCAAGGACTCAAATCGGGCGACTGGACTGAAGGTTTCGTCAAAGTCCACCCCCTCTAGTTGGGTGAACCCTTTTGCCACTAGCCTAGCACGAAAGCGTCCATCCGCTTTCTCTTAAAGACCCACTTGCACTTCACCACCTTCCTTCCAGCAGGAAGGGGTTCCAGCCGCCAGACCTGTAGCTTTTCCAAGGCATCCAGTTCATATTGGCATGCCTCCTGCCACTGGTCGGCGTATTCAGACTCCATGGCTTGCTTGAAGGTCTGAGGATCCCTATAGCCAGGGGCCTCTGCCGCATTCAGCAAGTCCATCATTGTAAGCCTACTGCTTCCTTGCACAAAACTCGTCATTATCCTCATTGTAATAGCGAGGATTCTGACGCCTCGTCCTGGTGCTCCGCCTAGGGCGCGAAGGCGAAGGTACCTGCTCAGTCCTGGGACTCCTAGGAGTCTCGGCAGGAGGACTGATATCCCTATTGAAATTAGGGCAGGTATCGGCTGGGTCACCATAGGTGGCCAGTTGCGCCTAGAGCGCGAAGGACGAGGAGGGGTAGTTGTAGGGGGTGCAGAGGCGGGGTCTGATATATAGTCTGATCTGCTGGAGCGGGGTGGGTGCTGGGTGGGTTGCTAGGCTGTTGTTCCTGCGGAGGGGCTTCCTCCGGCACCTGTATAGTAGGCGGGGCCACTGTGACTGGCGGCGCCTGTGGTGCTGTGGCAACAGCTGGTAGAGGCTGATCAAGCACTCTTATATAAATGTTACCGCCGGTGGAGTCAATTACTTCCTGTTCCGGCACTGGTGTAGTGTACTGGTGAGGGATCAGGTCACCGCGGGACGGGAAGACGCTTTCGTCAAACGTAACATCTCGAGAAGAGACGAAGCGTCGGCTATGTCTGTCCCATAGTTTGTAGCCCTTAGAAAGAGCTTCATAGCCCACAAACACGGCCTCCTTTGCTTTAGGATCTAATTTTTGCCGGTTGTGTTCTGGTATGTGATAGTAGGCTTTGCAGCCAAATACTCTAAAGTAAGAGACGTCTGGAACCGTACCGTTCCAGAGCTCCAGCGGAGTCTTCCACTTATTAGAACGAGTGGGAGTGCGATTATAGATGTGCACGGCAGTTTCAACTGCTTGTTCCCAGAAGCCAAGGCTAAGGCCCGCATGATGAAGCATGCTGGTGCCTTTTTCCATAACCGTACGGTTAAAACGCTCGGCTCTCCCGTTCTGTTGTGGAGAATATGGCATAGTGAGATGATGCTCAATGCCCGCTTCCAGAAGTATGTGCTTCAGATCGTGATTGACATACTCGCCACCTCGATCAGAATGTAAGGTTTTAATGGGCTTGTTGAGTTGTTTTTCAGCCCACGCCTTATAGTGTAGGAAGGCATCCTTAAACTGATCTTTTGATTTCATAAAGATGACGACTGCTGCTTTTGAGAAGTCATCTATGAAGGTGGCAAAGTATTTGTTCCCCTGAATAGAGTTGTTCTGGAGGGGTCCAACTAGGTCACTATGGACGATCTCGAGGTGATCCTCGGCACGCTTCATGGAAGCAGGAAAGGGAAGGCGAGTGGATTTGCCAAGCTCACAGCCATGGCATGGTCCCGCCTCCTCTGGTTCATTGTTTATAATGAGGCCTTTTACAGCCTCGGGAGCATGCGTCTTCAGCGCTTCTTTGGACATATGTCCCATGCGCTTGTGCCAGACATCAAGGCTAGCAGATGCAGGTGCTTTGGCAGTGTTTAGCTTATGACTGTCAAGCCAATATAAATTGGCAGCCTTGTGTCCTTCCGCTATGGTTTCCCCTTTGTAGCGAATCTTAAAGGAGGTAGAGTCAAATGAAATTAAAGCGCCTTTTTCTGTCAGGGCGCTTGCAGAGAGGATTCGTGAATGTGTGTTAGGGAGGTGCAACACATTGGAGATTTTGAGGTCGTAGCCTCTGTTGGTTCGGATCGTTATAGTACCCGTTCCAACGCTCTTTAATAGAGAGCTGTCTCCTAGTAGAACTTCGATACTGTTACGGTACGAGCTCGATGGACTCACACTACGGTACGGAGATTGAAGTGGACGCTTACTATACGGTTATGACTACGATAGTAAGTAGAGATTAGTCATGGACAGAGAGGATCAGTCAGCGCGTTGTGCTAGCATGTGATTGCTAGCATGACTCATTACTAGTACAGCAGTAGTAGGGTTCGAGCTACTATTGCTATTAGTCGTTACGTTCGAGAGGAGCTTTAAAGCTACCTCTACAATGTGTATAAATAGTGGATTGCGAAGACCAAGACAAGCCATCTTGGTCTTCTTCTCAATACCACTCTATCACTCGTCTTCTGCTAAGGCTTTCAGGCCTTCTCACTTCTAAGGGGAAACCCGTGCTACTAGTCTTGACCTTCGAGTCTAAGACCCTGGCCCTTTCGACGCGACAAGTCGGAGTTGCCTTTGTACTACTGGGGCGCGTACTGTGGATTGCCTTAGTAGTATTCCACGGGATCATTGAGACACTACGCGCGTGTCGACCACCAGCTAAGTCGTGAACGCCATCTTACGAGCTCAAGTCGAGCTAAACGCCGTGGTAGCGTTACATTAAGACCAAGATAGCCAACCGTGGCGTTCACTACACGAGACCAGTGGAGAAAACTTTCGACCCTACAACCTTGAAACAAGAGGAGAACGATCAGTACCGCGACGATTCCTAGGAGCGGCCAGGTGGAGAGAATACCGAGGAGACACCGGCTATTTCGTAGACTTCCCCGGGGAAGCATCAGATACCGCCCAGTTGAGTTCAACTACTCGAATTTTTGTTGGACAGAAATTACGTGGAACCCGATAGACAATCGGTGGGACGTCGTTAGACCAGCTGGAAGGCATTACCGCTGCGATATCGACTCAAGGGAACTCCACGGAGACGATTGGGGATCACTAGACGGAGACAGCAGCAGCAGCGACGAAGAACGTGAGGAGGAACAACCCAGAGAACAAGCCCCGTCAGAATCGAGCCACGAGGAACACATAGAAGAACACACCGCAACAGAAAGTGAAGTACGACCAGGAACAGGAGACGATTCGAGTTTACTGGCCCACATAGCTGAGTCTCTACATATCACAGTACCGGAAGAAATTCACATTCGAAACCCTATGGCAACAGCAACCGAGACGCAGACCATGGAAGAAGCACAACGCATCAGAGAAGAGGCTGAAGCCATTCTCAATCCCATCAACCCAAATACCGGACATAGGATGACCGCAGACGACGCAGCGCTTTTTCGAGCAATAGGCCCGGACCACCCGGACCCACCAGAAGGACCGCCACCCCCACCAGGAGGATTGCCAGGCGAATTCCCGGGCCAAGGACCGACAGGAGGAGGATTCCCGGGAGGGGGAAGACCACCAGGAGGAGGACCTCCAGGACCACCAGGACCGCCAGGAGGAGGCATCCCTGCAGGAGGAGGACATGGATCAGACAGACTTTCAGGTGAACCCCCGACTGTCTTTGACGGCGACCGTACTAAATACGAAGCGTTTCTCACGCAATGGCACGTTTACTGGGGGATGAACCTCGACGCCCCCATTATGCAAAACGAATACCGACGATCCCTTCTCTTCCTGGGATACGTCAAGGGGGTTAACGTTAGCGAATGGACGCTGTCTATTCTCGAATGGCTCAACCGGGAAATACGACGAGGAGTAAGCCAGTACTCCCAAACACTGTGGAATCACGTCGTGGCGGAATTCGCTAACGGTTTTTCAAACATACTCGAGGAGGAACAAGCACAAGCAGAGTTACAGAAAGGAGTCAAAATGACGGGAGAAGATATTGACACGTACGTAGTCAAATTCGAGCAACTAGCCAGAAAAGCTCACTACAACTTGAACGACCGACAAACGATCGACGGTTCACCGCGGGGCTACCACGAGCCCTGTTCATGAAGGTCTATGAACTCGACGAACCGCACACGTTCGAAGACTGGAAGAGGTGCGCGCTGCGAAGACAGAAACAATATATACACATGAAAGCACGCCTCGACAATTTTAAAACCAAGACACCGCCGTCATCAGCACAACCCCGATGGAGACCGCAACCCCCGAACTGGGGGCCGCCAAGGGGACCACCGCCGCCAAGATACGACCCCAATGCCATGGACACCTCCGCTGACCGAACACGCGCCCGAGTAGCAGAAGTCGGAGACGCGAACCGACCCTTCATCCCTAGACCACAAAGAGGAGGTTATGGAAGAGGAGGAGGAGCCCCGCCTCGAGACATGAGGACAGTAATCTGCTACAACTGTAACCAGACGGGACACTTCTCACGAAACTGTCAGCAGCCACGCCGCCGAGCAACCACCAGTCGAATGGCAGACACCGACTACTACACTCAAGAAGAACCATCAGTACAAGTCCGAGCCACAAGCTCGGCACCACCCCAGCAGAGAGCCAAAGACTGGCTGGCAGGGTAAGTAGCAGGAGAATCGGATGACGTAAAGGACCTCATCCTCCAAGAAATGTGGGGAAAAGAGGGTTTTTCAGAACGCCTGAACCCATCGGCCTGGGTGAGGGCGGTTAATTGTAACTCTGTAATCATGACTCGCTACCGTTCGCTTCGAATTCCAGTCTCGATTCGCACAAGTTACGCAATGGCCGACATCAAAGCTCTTGTAGATTCAGGAGCTACCGATAACTTCATAAGACCATCTTTCGCCAAAAGAATGGGCCTCGGACTACAAACACTAGACAGACCTCGCAAAATATGGAACATAGACAACACTGAAAACAAAGCGGGCAGTATCACTCACTACGTTGACCTGGACGTCCAAACTAACCAAAAACGCCAAAAACTTCGATTCCTAGTCACCGACATCGGGAACGAAGACCTAGTCTTGGGGTACCCCTGGCTAGCCACCTACGAACCCACCATCAATTGGAGATACGCCACGATCCATGAGAAGATGCTCCCGATCGTAATACGCTCCATCAACCCCCATGCCGACTATCACGTCATCGGAGCACTCCAAACGGAGGACAAACAAGAGATAGTAGAAGAATTAGCAAACGAATGTCAACTGCGTACTACGGCCACAGAACTAGCCATCGAAGCTAAGCAGTTTCACGACGAAGTAGAACTACCCCCGGCTTACCAACAGTTTGCGAAGATCTTCAGCGAAGAAGCATCCAACTGATTTCCCCCTTCTCGACCCTGGGACCATGCTATTGAATTCAAAGAAGGTACCCCACCGGCAATCGACTGCAAGGTCTATCCTATGACGCAAGAAGAAGACGGCAAACTCAAGGAATTCCTGGACGAACAACTAAAGAAAGGATACATCCGACCATCCAAGTCCCCTTACGCCTCGTCCTTCTTCTTCATTAAGAAAAAGGACGGAAAAACTGCGACCAGTACAAGACTACAGGAAGATCAACGCCGTCACTATCCGTAATCAATACCCCCTGCCCCTCATCTCGGACCTCATCACGGACCTCAGCCAAGCACACACGTACACAAAACTCGACGTTCGGTGGGGATACAACAACGTACGTATCAAGGAGGGAGACGAACACAAAGCGGCTTTCAAAACACGGTACGGTCTCTTCGAACCCACAGTCATGTACTTCGGACTCACCAACTCTCCGGCAACGTTCCAAACTATGATGAACACCATCTACCGAGACACAATCATCAAACACGAAGCCAAGGGAACGATCATACGTGTATACATGGACGACATCGGCATCGCAACAAGGGATCCAGCGGGACAAAAGGAACACGAGGAAGCAGTCCGCGACGTATTACAAGTAGCTATGGAACACGACCTTTACTTCAAGCTCGAGAAATGCCTCTTCAACAAGCCGCGAATGGATTACCTGGGGGTAATCCTTGAAAAGGGGGTAACACGTATGGACCCGGTAAAAATTTCCGGTATCAAGGACTGGCCCACACCCACCAAAGTCCGTGACGTCCGCTCATTCCTAGGATTCTGCAATTTTTACCGACTCTTCATTCGCGGCTTCGCCACACACGCCAAACCACTCAACAAACTTACGAGAAAGGACACCGAGTGGAGATGGACGAACGAAGAAGACAAGGCATTTCGCAAACTCAAAGCCCTAGTCACGGAGGAACCGGTACTCACACACCCAAACTCGATGATCCATTCGAACTCGAGGTGGATGCCTCGGGGTTCGCGACCGGCGCAGTATTACTCCAGAAGAAAGAAGACGGTAAACGACACCCAATTGGCTATTATTCGGCAACACTCAATGAAGCGGAACGGAACTACGACATATACGACTTGGAACTGCTAGCGATAGTCAAAGCACTACGACACTGGAGGCCCCTACTAGCAGGATCACCCCACAAGATCAAGATCTACTCCGACCACATGAATCTCCAGTACTGGAAACTACCGCAAAAGATCAGCCGAAGAGTCGCTAGGGAAGTATTGGAACTCATGGAGTATAACTTCGAGATTCACCACATCCCAGGAAAGAAGAACGGCCGTGCCGACGCCCTATCCAGACGACCAGACTACGACCAAGGAGAACGAGACAACGAAGACGTGATCGTATTACCGGAAGACGTATTTGCACGAACAACCACGGTACAAGCGGAACAAGACCCCCCGCAAACTGAGATCGCACTACGGTACTGGGTGGACCCCCAGCAACTGAAATTCGTAAACGGAGCATGGTACCGACAAGGGAAGTACGTCATCACGGGATCACTAGATGAAAAAAGGAAACTGATCGCCGCACACCACGATCCTCCGGTACACGGACACCCTGGAATTGCGCGAACCACGAGGCTGGTAGAAAGAAGGTACTGGTGGCCAGAACTGAAACTCGACGTCCGCAACTTCGTACAGGGATGCGCCGAATGCCAGCGACACAAGGTCAACACACGCCCCACAAAAGCCCCACTCGTACCTATCACGCCAAAGGAAGACGCCCTACCATTTGAAACCATCGCTCTCGACTTCATCACCAAACTCCCAATGTCCCAAGGGTACGACTCCATCCTAACCGTAACCGATCACGATTGTAGCAAAGCCTCGGTCTTCATTCCTTGTAACGAAGAAATCACAGCAGAGGAAACAGCTGGCCTCTACGCTACCCACATCTTCAAGCGATTTGGACTACCCTCAAAATCATCAGCGATCGGGACCCCCGATTTGCCTCCAAATTCACGCGAGAACTGTGTCGGATCTTGGGGATCCAACAGAATATTTCCACGGCTTATCACCCTAGAACCGATGGACAATCAGAATGCACCAATCAATGGCTGGAACAATACCTACGTTTCTGGGCAAACGAGCGCCAAGATAACTGGGCGGCCCTTCTGCCAATAGCAGAGTTCGCGCACAACAACTGGCCCCACGAGGCGACAAGGAAGTCTCCATTTTCCCTCCTTATGGGATACGACCCACGCGCTGATTGGCTCGATAAGCCGTCTCCTATCCCACAGGTCACCACGAGGATAGAACAATTCCGAGAAGCACGACGAGAAGCCCAGGACCTTATCAAGAAGGCGCAATCTATGTGGGTTAAACACCGAGATACGCCCAAATTCCGAATCGGAGATTACGTATGGCTGGAAGGAAGACATCTCCGAACCAATCAACGACACCCAAACTGGCGGCACGACGGCATGGACCCTTCAAAATCACACGTATCTGTCACCGGTAAACTACCAACTCGAACTCCCCACGCAGTGGAGTATCCACCCAGTCTTTCACATCGATCTTCTCACGCCTTATCGCGAAACGCTCATGCACGGGGAAAACTTCCAACGCCCACCACCGGATTTGGTAGAAGGAAGAAGAATACGAGGTCGAGAAGATTCTAGACCACCGGCACTTCGGCAGAAAAGGCGCCTCCAGTACCTGATCAAATGGAAAGGATACCCCGACTCGGAGAATCAGTGGGTCGATAAAGATGACGTGTTCGCAGACGAAGTCTTAGCTGAGTACCAACAATCAATCTCCGCTCAACGCGAGACTTAAAAACTAGAAGAACTTCGTCGGACCCCCCATCACTTTCCACTCTTCACTCTGGCATCCTTCACTCCTTACTCACCACAATGTCTCTTCCCTCTGCCGCCGACGCCATCGCTCGAGTTGCCTCAAACACGAGCCCGATCACCCATCAAGAGCTCATCGACGCTCTCCAAAGCCTCGTCCAGCCGAGTACACCCCCGACACCAGCAACCCCGCAAGCTGGTGGCTGGTCACCGAAGACGGCCAGCGCCTCAACGGACCCCGCTCACGACGACCGAAGTTGATAGGCTTCGCGCGGCTCTCGTCGGAAGTGAGGTGTCCTCACCTCGACCTCTCCCGGTCCGAGTTGAGCAGGGGTGGAAGAACCCGTCACCGGCGACGTCACGATGGCAA
Source organism: Lactarius vividus (assembly GCA_021527035.1). NCBI lineage: Eukaryota > Fungi > Basidiomycota > Agaricomycetes > Russulales > Russulaceae > Lactarius > Lactarius vividus. The sequence continues at coordinate 314 of JAKELG010000164.1, read as the reverse complement.
GAATGGAAGCGGGAGAAGCAGTGGTTGGAGGTAGCGAGGGCGTGGAAGCGAGAGCAACTTCAGAGGGCGACCGAACGGTCGGAGATGATGGCGAGGAGGAAGGCCGGGGCCGTGGAGCGGATGAGACGATTGGAGCAGGCACGGGGGAGCCTCCACGACTACTACCCAGATGAGCACCCGCTCATCGTCACTGCCACCGACACTGACCACCCCAACGAGACCCCCTACGCCTGTGACACCACCGGGCCCCCTGTACCGAGGTGGGGTTCGAGCGGACGCTCCCCCCCTTTTCCCACTCCTTCAACTACGACACC